>JAUZNC010001019.1:0-41428 GCA_034780395.1 Vannuccia rotundouncinata | reverse complement strand
ACTTTTATAAGTTCTAACTGTTTGATTGTTGCTAAATATAGCAATTTATTTAAAATCTCTTTTAACACACCGTACAGCGTTTTATCCTACGCAAAATTGACCGTAAAGAAAGGGTTAAAACTCTATTATAGTAAAACAGAAATTTAATTTTTTAGATTGTGTACAGTATGTTTTTAAATCTTGATTTGAATAATTATAGGTATTGAATAACATAAAGTGATGATTGATAAACACCCAACAAGGATTTACAGACAACTTGGCCAAGAATAAATCAACCATGTACCTATACAGTTGAGTCCGATTCTATCGAATTTCAATGGACCCTAGATAAATATTTGATATATCCAAACATCAATATAAGAGGTTTTTAAGAAAAAATGAATGAAGACATTTTAAAATAGTACATAATGTATCTATTAAAAATGGTTTGTAGATTACATATATAAAATACTAAATGTTTTGGAGTGATAATAATACAAATCTATGTACCTACATTATACTTTTTAATTCCATTTAATGTAAAAATGTTGTCACAATGTTATAATAATAGAATGTTATATATGTTTTATTGCTTCACAGAAAAGTCTGTAATGGAGGTTTGATATCTCATCACATTCTCCAATTCTGCCAAGCAAGTGTATGCTTGTGGGGAAACAGTATTGCTTTCCATCCACTTGTGCATTACATGTAGTAAGTCTTGCTTAGCTTGCTTGGTCAGGAAAGGAAGGGGCTCAGAAGTGTCATCATTGTCTGCATTCTGTCCTCTCATTCAATACTTACTGTATGCTGTTAACAAATACAATAGCACATTTTTCTCCCCTCTTACCATGCTGGTGGCTTCACTAAAAGCACTTAATATTTTTAGTGAAGATGCACAGAATAAATATATAGTATTCAAAATTTACATTACTTTACTGTACCTAAATCAAAGTAAACTCACAACTCTGTTTAAAATCATTTCATAATTACAAAGATTTGTTTGCTATAAAAAAATGTATCATCTATTACAAATAAATACAGAGGATCATCATAAAACTTATGAAACAGCTTTGTTTCAAAAAATTTTGAAATATTATTAAATGGCTGTAGTAAAAATCATTTACTTACAAGTATTGAAAACGTGAATTTCATCAACAATTCCTTCATTGCCTCCACCAAAAATAATAATAAGATCTTTAATAGCTACTGCCCTGTGTCCATGTCTAGGTCTAGGAGCACTTCCAGCTGTAGACTGAACACGTTTCCATTTTAACACAGGAGGAGCACTAGACGCCATCTTGAATTTTAAAGTACGCTGAATTCTGCAACATAGGACGGCACAAATAAATAATTATATCTTTAATATGTGTTAAATAACTACATTAATTAAATAATCTTTACATATTATTTCAAACAGAATATTTAATTTATTTTTGATATTCAAAATAACAATGAAATACTTTAATATTGGTAAATATAACAATTTTTCCCAAATACGTCCTATATAGCTTATGTAGGTCAAGGATAAATTGATTTTAAAAAAATATTAAAACAATAAATATTATTAAATATATATTTATAATTGAGGAACACAAATTCTCTATCTTTCAATATATTATGTCACCCTTGTTGTTCATTAATAAATACTAGCCACTGCATCAATTTTAATTATTCTTCAATTATTCACCAAGTTCAATGATATTAAATTTCAAACGTGTTGTTAAACCCGCCTTTATCAGTTTACACAATGACAAATGCATTGAGTAATAATACTAAGAGTTTGATTTTAGAAACTGCATCCTCTCAAAAATGATGAGTGGATCCTCTTGGTATATTAGTACTCTGGACAAAAATATCAATAATCAATTTTTTAATATTAATCGTAGTATATCTAATTTTTTATTAGTAATATATTTTTTATAGTATTTTAAGTGATTTTGTATTAAATATTATTTATAGATCTGTTATTAGTGTTTGGTTCACATTTGACGTTATGAAACTCTTTAGGTTGACTATATATATTTTCCATACTTATCATAAAGAAAGTATATTCTTATTGTCCTACTAACTTATATTGTTATTCTAAATCTTTATGATTTTTGCCGTCTCATTTTGTAATTCCTTCTTGAATGAATATGTGACTGATCGTTGGTCAAAAAAGCTCTGGATTTATTTTGATTACATTTTTTAAAATTAATTAATTATATAATAGTAGTTTTGCTTCATATACTTTTGTAAAGATAATAACTTCATTTAAGTTTAACAAATTCGACTTAGCAAAGCGCCATAAATTTGCCAGCAATAGTCCGTTGAAAGTTGATAATATTTATATATATTAGTTCAAGTCAAATTACAATTTGAAACATATTTAACTTACTGTAAATTATTATTCACTGGAATCTGTTGCAGTCTGAAAGTTATTTAACTTATGAAATTATAATTCATTGTCAGTATAATTTATTATACCCTATAAGTTCATAATACGGCCGTAAAAGCCCATTGCAAGACTTATTACGAAAATTATCTGGTTACAATAAAACCAACTAATTTCTATCAAGTTTCCAAGTTATAATCTAAAATTTTAGAAGTTTAATACTTTGTTTTAATACATATATACCTAATATACAATAATTATATCGTATTTAGCAGGTATATACCATTGATTTATATAAGTCATTGATATATACATACAATAGTACACAATCTATTTTGCAATATAGTACACTGTAATCAACAAATTCATTTTATTTTTCATGAAAATTTCAGAAAACCCATCTAATTAATTAATTAAGAAAGTTTTTAATTGTATATTTTACATCGAACTAGATTGGACATCTAAAATATATCTATTCTAATTTAATTATGTTGTATCGCGTGTTTTTCAAATCCAGAGTTGTGATTGACTAAATAATTTGAAACTGAATTACTAAATAATGACTAACTAAAGAATGACTAAATAATTTGAAACTGAATTACTTTTATATTAATTAACAAGAATAGTATATATCTATGGTTTAATCGAAAAAATATTAAATCAATAACTATTAACTTATATAGAACATAGAAATGATTAAAATAAAAAAAATGCTTTGCAAAACATTAAATCTATGTAGCGTTTTTATATACAAATATAGGAAAAGCATGTATAAAATTTAAATAAATTTGTTAATAAAAAAATCAGATAATTGTTTATCTATAGCTGATCTGTTCCAATCCATACGTCTGCATAAGCGAAGTCATTGTAGAGCGCTAGGTGCGCGCGCACCACCCCTTACGATTTTTTATTCTGTAATTCGTTTATCTATTCGGAAATTTTTATATTATATTGTAAAAGCATAGAGTACTTATTTTCTGGTAAAAGTATTTAGTGAATTATAGAGATAAACAAGATTTATCGGAATATTGTACAATACAGTATTATAGATTCAACATCTTATATTATTTTTAAATTTGTTTTTATTCGTTTAACCCTATTCAACCCGGGGGGCTGCTATTTTCGCTATCATTTTTATTGAACAATTTGAGTACAATAAGCTATCGTGACTTTTCCTAAAATTCATCCATATACCCATGTGGATGATCATGAGTGCGGTTCCATAACCACCACCCCAAATTTTCCAACAAAAAACAATGTTTTTTAAATCAAGTATAAGTGAAATCGATTACATATACTCTCAGGAGTGGCTATTTGTGAATTATATTTCATTGCTAAGACACAATTTATGACCAACACACTCTTTAATATTGAAATTATTATAGTAATATAGTAATTTAACATAAAATTAAAAAATATAGTAAATTATTTCGACATTTTTTACATTTTTTTCAATATACTTAAGAATTTAAAATAGCTGTAATTTTTTTATTTTTTCATTAAATTTTTATTTTTTTGAAAATTCATCTGTATATCATATTGATTTAACTAGGTGCTAATTTTCATCACTATAGTACACTGCTAAAGTAGATTTCAATAGGGAGAGGGGGGGGAGTAAAGAGTGCACGCCCCCTAAAATCCCAGAGAAAAAATTGTAATACTTTATTTTCTGTTTCAGAATATTTAAAATTAATAACTACACCACTTAAACTTATAGCAGCTACTGTATGACTATATCCATGACAGTACAATGAGTTTGTCTATTTAAATAAGATAAGATAGACATATAGCTAGTACCTAATCTATGCTAACACTGTTCTTCAGTATTAATATAAGCCTGTACGTAGTATAAGAACCGGCTAACTCTATTTTTTACATATTTCAGAAATCAATCTTAAAAATTTTGATTTATTCCACATTTTGTTTATATGTTTTGCCCTTTTTACTCTATTATTCTGGGATAAAAACAAATTGAATTCTTGTGATACATCTTACAGCTATTAACCTCAAGTGCTAGTGTCCAGAAAATATCGATTTTACTAACAAAAAAATTATACTATATAATATAATGTGGATCATTACTGCGAACCAACTGAATTATCTAAGTCTTTCTTTTAATAAAAATAACAAAAAAAAATAATCTATGTTTTATAAATTATGTATTATAATAACAAAATATATAGTATATTATGTGATACGCAAAAAGTGGTGTGTTGATACAGGAAGTAAAATAAATGTGAATAATACAAATTTGAATGAATGTGATTAGACAAATACAGTTAAGTTTTCTAAAATATGTATGTACACTGAAAAACAAACTAATATATTCAAGAAATGTAAATAAATTATGACGATTCCAATTTACGCTCTTCAAGAGCTAACTGTGGAGGTTCATTTATTGTCTCGATCTTAGTAATTCCTTTAAAAAACAGTTGTCTTTGGTTTTCAGAATAACTGGCATGTGAAACATCGTCTTTCGGTTTAATAGGTAAAGATAAATACATATAATTTAACAATTTACCAATATATGAACAACAAATAAATTGGTCAACTTTGGACGACAAAATTCCAAAAAGGCGAAGACATAATCTTGAAAATTTAAAAAATCTTCTTTCGGATAACAGAGCTTACCTCGTGAAACCATTTGTGTAAATTCCCAATAAAAGAAACCTGTTTTCACTCAAATAAGTGTGTTATCCGGTTCTCATTCAAAATAATTCTGGAATAGAAAGCAACTGAGCCGCTTTTAATTCACCAAAATAATTACCACAAAAAATTAGCTAAGAAAATGCATATGTAAATTTATTTTTCTTTTGATAATTTTAAAAATATTTACCTTCTAATAAGAAGTTTTCTTTACAAATAATTAATGTAAGTTTATTAATGATGAAGTAATATTATGTGTATAGTATAATACATGTATGTTAGACATGCTTCTGCAAGTTTTATGGCAGCGATGTCAATCCCAAATTATTGAAACTTCACCTCGACATTCTTCGGGAAACATATCCAGAATCTTATTTTGAAGTTATCCAATATACAACGTGTTCTCATGAGTGAAGAGATTACTATGTTGGAGTTTCTTCTGGTCCTGCCATCAACCATGCAATGCTCAAAGTGAAAGATCGTTCAGTGCCATGAAACGTCTGAAAACCTATTTGCTGTCAAAACTATTTGCATATATGATGCAGCAGCGAATAAATCATTTATTTTTGTTTAGCATTCACAAAGACCCAAATGATAAACTTTCATGTGAAAATGATTTGTGGGATAATTTTGTAGAATTATCTGAACACCGATTTTCTGTGTTTGACAAATTAATGTTCTTTTTCGAATAAATCTGTGCAATATGTTGTCCCTAAACACGATGCATCTAAATTATATTTAGTTTTCTTTATGCAGGTGTAGTTAATTTGTACTTTATCTTTTATGAATGAATATGTATGCATACGTATATATAGTATACATTTTATGCATATTATTATATCGATTTTTTAGGTTCTTTCATTTCTGCTTTTTTCAGAATATTCTGTAAAATCTGGTTAACCCGTCCAAGTGAAAATTAATTCCGTCGGGCCTGTACGATACAAATTTTGTTTACATTTTCACATTTTATATATTTGCTTTTGTTCTATTGTTTTTTACGATTGATCGATATACTTAGATGGGGATTTAATTGCCATTGCCTTTTAGTAAATGCGGAATTAGATAATTATAACAAAGTCATTCTGTCTAATTATATATAGCCTCTAGAATTCAAAGACTACAACAGAGCATTCAAATAGTTAAATAACATGCGGGAATAAATATCACCGAGGCTTCCTATATTTCTTTGGCAGAATTAAATTAAAATTATATTGCCTTTGATATCTCTCCTTCCCAACCATGACTATAGAACTTCTCTCCGTTCCCAAGAATCAGTGCCTTTTCATCATCCCCTACAACATCTCTCAACAGTTCCAATAGGTCTCAAATCGTAGAACATGCAGGTATCCATCACTTGTTGCAACGAAATGCGCTTGCTTATTTAAAAAAATATTCTAAGTGTCTACTTTTCCGTCATTTTACCGAATTATGGTAAAAATATAAAATAATTATTATTCGGAACTTATGCGTTTTGATTATCAATAGGTCATACCGTAAAAAACTGCCGTTATCGCAATAATAATAAAATTGATTTTTTTATTTCTATATGGAAAAAGCGTTTTTTTCGATACGGCACATATTTCAACTCAATGTGGTCAAAATTAGTCCTAAAAATAACAAATTGATTTATTTTTAAATGATTTTATATAGTTATAATCTGCAAAATCAGTAAAATTAACGTTTATAATTCTAATGTGAAAAACAGATTTTATATTAATTAAATGAGCATAAATATTTTTTTAATTAAATTTATAAAGGTAAAATTGATAATTGTAAATTTAGTACAATGTTCATATCTAAATATGTGTTATAAATGTATGACAACATTAACATTATTAAAAATATATGTTTTCAAAAATTCCTTCTATCAGTTGGATAAAGTATAAAAATAATAAAATAATGAAGGATATAATGTTAACATTTATACTACCGGATTACTTATATATAGATTGTTTGAAACATAAAAATATTAGATTATAAGTTGAAAAAACTTTATTACTAACAATTAACAGACATAATCAAAATTATAGATTCAAATATTGTTTAAATTATAAAATTCAACTTTTTTTCAATATAAACATTAGGTTAGTTTTTTAAATTTTAATATTTAAATTATAATAAAATTTGGATTAAAATTTTAATATTATATTAAATTTAATAAAAAAAAGTTTAACTGCCGACGATTGGTTGATTGGCCACCACGCGTGCCACCCTAACAATCCACTGCCTGCCCGTGCATCTGGTCCTTTCTCACGGCTCTCCTAGCGATTCATCCCTCCCTTTCATACAACTCGCTATATCATCGCTATTCCCCAATACCACAAGAAACTCTTTACATAACTTGACACACTTGACACCTTCTGGAAAATCACGACTCTCAGGTCCTTTCGGCGAACATCACCCTCCACCGAGTGAATACTGCTCAAATACTCGAATTCAATTGACGTCTAAAGTTCAAATTATCTCTCAGAAAAATATATATTTTGCATCAAAACGGTAGATGACAGCGAGTACATCCTTCCCTATGAAAATGGAGCGCAGTTTGTCCTCACATAATTCACACGGTAATAAACTGACTGATCCCCCGATCAGTGAAGACTCGGATACTGATGGTGAGTAATTGGGTGTCAATGTTTCAACATTTTCATTAATGACAATTAGGGAAAGATTTATAAGTTTAATTAAAAGTGTAAATGTAAAATTTTTAAACATCTCTTCAGTCAGTCGCACTTCCAAATCTAATGTTTCGCTTAATAAACATTTTAACCGATTTATTATTCAATATAAAAATTTCGAAATAATTAAACTGAGTCATAAATAATTACAGCATTTTCAACAGCGTCCCCATATTTTGATTGATAATATAATTTTATTGGGCATCTATAAAACAATAAATTTTAGTCCTCTCAATTTTTATACTTATAAATTTTTTCAACTCAAATTTTGAAATAAAATACATTGATAATAGCACAGGAAATGTTCTTGAACAGTCTTCCAAATAAGAACAATACTTATATCTTGCAAACAGATTTTAGTTTTCTTTAAATAATGCTAATTATTAAATTAGCCACTGAATATTTGTGTTTACCTTATAACAGTAGCTATAAGATGTAAAAATATCAATTATTTGACTGAAATATTTTGAAATTAAATTAAAATTACGCGTTAATAACCTTTGAATATATAAATAACATTAAAAAACTGAAGTTAAATTAACGTTATCGTACGTTTCCTATACTATATCCTCTAACAGTCATAAAATGATTGTGTATATAAAGTAAAATTTTATTATATACAAGGAATTTAATAATTTAATTTGTTGACCAATTAAGAATAAAAAGCGTTTTTTACCATGAAAAAGACTGATATTAACAAAGGTGTTTTTGTATAAGGTAGGTGTAACTTGCAATTTGAAAACTACTTTTGTTATTTTATAATATAGTTTATACACAGGATTGTAATTTATGAAAGATAAAATCAGAAACATTTTGCGCCAATTTCAAACATCTGAGAAATTGGTTAATAGAACGAATTTCATTTATTCGTTACACAATTATAATCAAGCTATATATATTATAATTTCAAACATTATTTCAATTGAAAACATTTCTAATTGGACATATAATTACATTCCGATAATTTAAAATTATTTCATCCATGAAATATTTGCCCAGAAGATAAATATTCCCAAATCAGATTGTTTTAATTATAATATGTCACCATATACACATATTTATTTGGTCATGTCGTTTTATATTACAATGTTTCGCCTGACTGACCAGGGGAACAAAAGCCTCAAAACCATCTCAATTACCTGTAAGTTCATCAGGAGGCAGATAAATATGCGTTTCAACTGACGGTCCGCCCCTCCACCAACTCCAACCATCCCTTATAATCACTCCTTTCACTCGGCCTGCTCAGCCGTCCCTCAATGAATGACCACTGGTCAGTGATCTCGAAGATGTCTTTCGCCAAACATATGGGGTCCTTAGACCTTCCACAAATAATCATAGAGACCCAGAAAAAAGGGGAGGGCTTTTCAGGTGTCGTCAAAGAAGAAACAAGGGAACCTTTCTTCCATCTGTGGCGAATAAATTCGTTTTTGATCATTGTACTTGCTTATTAGACAGCTGTAAAATCAACAGATCCTAAGAAACACGCGAAGCCTATAAATATTTATACATCCTCATATTTGTAGCTGAAACTTTTTGAATATAGAAATTGTTTAATAATTCACTTTTAAATTATGCGCCTGACATTTCTAATCACAATATTTCATAAATTTGGGGAAAAATTTATAATTTTTAAATAAAAACAAACTCTATATTTTTATATAAAATTAATCCGCCACATCTAGTAGACTATAGAATATTAACATTAAAATACCGACGTGTCATTAAAATATAAACTTTTCAGGAAAAAATATAGTTTGTATAGTTGTAGGCATTTACAATAAGCATTTTATTTTACATCTAACTTTGATTAAAAATTGTTATATTAGAAATTGTTGTGAAATTTAATAAATAAAATCGATTTTTATTGATAAATTTAGCTAAATGAGAGAACAACTAAAATCTCTTACAAACATTGTTGTCTATTCTTTGTCCTGTGATAATCTTTAAAGCGAGCTATATGGCGACTTTTGAAGTCGTTCGCATCATTAGTTTCAATGGAACAGCGTCCAAGTGGCTTTTGACACTTTCCATCTGTGCTAGCTAGCCTCTCCTCTCCTTTTTTACCAGGCTACAAGACCCGGTCCGGATTAGTTATTTCTTTGGTTTTATCATCCGCTTTGTAAGTTGCTCGGGGCCAGGATTAAAGTCACCAATTGGTCCTTTAGCCATTGATTTATGGGGAGGGTGTGTAAATGGCTGTGGTGAACGGTGGTCCTACTTGGATTAGATTTCTATTGGGGTCAAGACAGCTGCCCTCTTGGTGGGGTTGTGTCAGTTGAGTGAACATCGAGTGGGAGGGCCTTTACAGTACACGGGACTAATAGAGGTGCTCTAGGAGGCAATCAACCTTGAAGAAAAGTGAATAAATTGGCTGTTTAATTTGATCATATGTGTAAGGGCATCCGGATATTGCACCAAATGAAGTGATAATTATGATGGTTTCTTAAGAATCACTGTCTTGTTTCGTAATAATATTATTTCGTTAGTTTATTAAACAATTTTATATAACTAATATATTTCAATGTCATTTGAAATATATAATTTGTAACTTATAATAATTATTTTAATTTTAATTAACTTTAGATAAAAGTCTTCAATTATTTTACGAAACATTAAAATTTTTGGTATTAAAAAAAATAATTTCTAATTTAACTATTTATAAAATATTTGGTTTGGTAAATTGAGTTTCAGTATATTTAATTTTAATTTAACATTTTATCAGATATCGGGTTCTAAATTTTCTTCATTCATTTTATTCATCCACTTAAATAATTAAAGAAACGTTTCCATCAAGATCGGGATCAATTGTAAGTCATTTCTAAAACGTAATTTATTTTGCCCAATTGTCAGAGGTCAACTGTAACTCGAACAAGAAAGCCGAGGCAATATGTCGAGTTTGCGGGGACCGAGCTAGTGGAAAGCACTACGGGGTCCTCTCTTGTGACGGGTGTCGGGGCTTCTTCAAGAGAAGTGTTCGGCGTAATCTGGAGTACGTCTGTAAGGAGAAAGGGAATTGTCCAGTTGATGTCGCAAGAAGAAACCAGTGTCAGGCTTGTCGGTTCAGCAAATGTCTTGATGTTAAGATGAACAAAGATGGTGGGTGAAGATTGTCTTTCTATATTTTTACGTTTTGGTATATTTTAATTTTGACCCCTTTGCAACTCATTTCTTAGATTTTAATAGAATAATATCAACAAGTAATAACAAGTTTTAATTTTTTTTTACTAAAATACTAAAATATGCTTAAGAATTAAATTTTTTAAATTAATATAAAAAAATAATCCAATAAATAATTTGCTAAAAATTATTAAAGATTCTACTTATATGACCCAAAATACATTAAAAATAAAAGTACGCTAAAATCGATCATTGGATCATTTAAGACATTTAAATAATGGTATGTATATAAAATAGCTTTACAATTTAACAAATTACTTTTTTAGATAAATAATGTTCATAAAACTTTTATAAAATTGTTTGAAGAAAATTATGAAAATTTGAAAATATTGAAAAGTTGAAAAAGTTGAATTATAAGTTAACTCTTTAAAATGATAATTTCCTGTTTTATTCCTATACTCTCTTATTTCTAGGAATAAAAACCGTACACACAAATTAAATTAATTAAGAAATTGCTACAAAAACTTTAATACTGTAAACAATATTCAAAACATATTTTGTGGTGTATCGTTAGTGTTTACCCAATTTCGGCTTTTGTGTGTGTAAATTTGTTAGTCTAAAGTTTATGCCTGTATTTATTACTGCAAAAGATGTTTGTACTGGGGCGTATGATGTGCTTGTATATCTCTAACTTGAGACCAGCGAATAATCCACCCGATTCTCGTGTTGTCGTCGTGGGCGGAGATCCTGAAACGAAGGTGGTATATTTGCTGGGTAAATTCTCTCGATAAACAGACAAAAGTCTTGAAAATAAGTTTTTTTTCCAATTGTTAATGTTTGACCGCGTCATTTGAAAAGGTATAGTGAAGGCGTTGCTGTAGCAATTGAGAAACACGGAAAATTAGGCAAATTCAATGTTTAAAAGTATATAATAGTTTCTTAATTAGAAATGAAATTTTATTTAGAAACACAAAATCGTCAATTTGACTTCAACACAAATTTTTTAGAAAATTTTTTAAAGCCAAGTGCAAAAATGTATTCAAAAGTTAAATATTATTTGGTAAAAATTAATTGCTAATTTTAAGTAGGATAATTCTAAATTGATCTATAAGATTTATAATACTGAATTAAATTTGAAAATTGCGGAATTATTTAGTGCGAAATTCATTTCAAAAAAGCCAATTAACTTTTCATCTAAATCTCCCGTTCTTAATAGGATTTAAATAGTTTTATATCATTTCTCTTTATAGCATGAGGTGACATACACATGAACATTAATTATTAAAAGCAAGGTAAAGAAACATAGATAATTGCCGTTTCTTTCAACTATAAGTTCGCTCAATTAAATACATTTTAATTATTTTATTGCAAATTGCAAACTTAAATAAAGCGGAAAACAAGTCTGCGATACGGAGAAGCGATACAAAAAATCTCCCAGTAAGTTGTAAGAATAACAATAATACTTCCATCAAATTATTCGTTCCACGGAGATGGCTACTTCCTTGTGAAAGAGTCCAGCTGCCTCCTCGTGCTGGTCAAGCTCGCTGTCTTGACACCTGACGATAGAACTCAACAGCCGACAGGGATGACATGATAGGCACCTCGCTCCACGCGGTAGACTAATTGACTTGGAAGAAGGGGTGTGACGACCAGGAGTCTGTCGAGTCTGGCCCTTCGATCGGTGAAGAGAAGAATCGGAGGTGTTTGTCAACTGTCAGTTTTTGGTTGAAGTAATAACACGAATGCTTCAGTTGGTGTTTCCTATACGCGCTGACATCTTTCATTGCAACTCAAATCTCGCCCGAATCTCCGCTACAGTTTAACAGCATCAGGAGAATAAATCAGAAAAACATCCACTTCTTTTTTGTTCGCCTGCTTCAACTTTGCTCCCCTATAAACTTTAAAAGCTGTTTCTATACGAAGCCTTTTTTGTATAGAATCAAATCGGGTTGCTTCAAATAATAATACTGTATGGCGGGATGTTTGTACCGTTTTAGCGGTATGTTTTGCCAAAAAACTGACTCGATTTATGGTTTCATCGTGTCAATATTGCTCTATAACTTTAAAAGGCTTTAATGATTACATTGTTCCTACAAGCTACTGCATGCGGTGGTCTCAGAGAGCTTTTAAATAACAATTTTTACTTATAATATTGCTTTTATTTATTCCAGAATGGTTTTCACTCTTTTGTTCAGTTAAATATAATAATAAGACATTAGACTTCAATATATAAACAACCAATTTATATTAAGCGAGTGGGAAATATTCCATTTACTATATCACGTAAATAAAATTATGAAATTATAAAGTCAACTTTCGAGAATATAACATATTATAGTTCAGCAAAAATTGAAGTATCAAATCATGAAGGATTTATGTTTTTGGGATAAAATTCAATTCTTTACAACATAAAAGTTAGAAAATTAATGAATTTTTATTAAACGTTATGAACCTTGATATTTATAATATACTCAAAAGTATTCTCAATTCATAACAAAATTAAAATATAAAAATGTTTTTAATGAGCAAATTTTAATTTCAAAGAACTATAATTATGTTTTAAAGAATTTAAGATTTATACATATAAATATACTCCCAAAATTTCCATCCAATATGTGACCCACAGAGTGTCTATGTTTTAGTGATCCTTACTTATCTTAAGACCATCCGTCAACCGAAATGTTTCCAAATGTCTTTATAGCATCACCAACAACTGCGCCATATAGTCCTTAAATAAACCCAAAAATTTTAAACAAACATCACACAATCGTAACCCTAAATATTTCAAACTCTGAACAAGAAATTTTCCTCTGTATACAGTTTTCCTCTGTATATATATATATTATTTTTTACAAATATATTTAAATTGTAAATTTATTTTCGTCTTGAAATATTTCCCCCACTTTTATATTATAATTAAATATCAGTGAGTAATACAATGAATATTTTTATTTAAAAATAAACTCTTTTGTGTATATGTTAATATCATTCTTTTTAACATATTGACTCGATTTTTAAAATCTTTTAAATGGATAAACAGTTTAGTTTAATATAAAATAAAATAGAATAGAATAAAAATCTGATCTTATAACATAATTTTGAATATCGGAACAATCTGTTGACGTCAATGTATAGCTTTTCGATCCACCAACAAGACGATTAATTATCTAAAGATTACGATCCCCCCGATCCTCACCCGCTGAAGCGGTCTTCTAGTCTTATGGCGTGAGAACGGTCCCGTATGACGACTTTGGAATTGGCAGAAGCCGGGCCCTGCACTCTGTATAATTGACGCTTGACTTATGCTACCTCTCTGCCAGAGTTTACAACGAATGCACAGACCATGTAATGGAGTGGAGTCGTTCGAAAATCGAGAGATAACGCCGGGAGTAGATTGTTTGAATTGGAAGATAACGTTTGCTCGGTCACCACTTTCAACATGAACACTCTAATAATATCCGTACCTAGCTACATGTAGATTCTGCCAATAACTATATTATAGTTCCTGTATTTATTTTTCTATTGCAAAAAAATATTGCTCTAGAATATTGTCTCAATTTTCTACCGAAAAACATCATTAAACGGCTCATGATTATTTTTTAAATACATTTTCAGGGATTAAAAATTAGATTTAGAATGGATCTTAGATATTAGCTTTAAATTGTTTTCACTTTCAAATACATTTAAATGTAATCAAATAATAGTAATACTAATATTAATCAATAAATAATTCTAACTTGTTTTGTAACTTCAGAAATAATCATGAAAATCAATAGCTTGTCCCTGCGTTACATATTAATTCTTATCAATATATAGAACAATTCATTGAAACCATTCATCATACTATAATCATGGCAATGGATTACAACAAACAGTGTTTTTATTTTTCCAGCGGTTCAGCACGAAAGAGCTCCTCGATGTTACCAATATAAAAGGGACAGCCCGGATCTCCTCCTCCCATCAGGAAGCCCGTTCGTGGGGCCCTTTCCAAGCTCCTCGCCGGCTGCCTACTTCCCAAATCCGTTCAATTTCGATAGGTGCCGGTACGTGAAAAATGAAACAATCTCCTGAAAATTATAAAATCATTTCTAGACAACATATACTTGATGCTAAAATTTCAGTTTGTTTCCCGTTTAACTTATTGAAAGTGAAGTTTGATTTCACTGTGAATAATTAAAAAGATCATCTCAGAACTAATCAAACAATAACATTGTCTCGAACGAGCTGGAAGACAGGGATTATGTATCCAGAGCAAAAATTGTTGTTCTACCCGTCCGGCTTGTTGGTTTGAGGTGTGCGACCATCACCCGGTGTGTTACGGGATGTCAAGCCGCTGGAAGTGACGAGTTGTAGGGAAACTGGTATTATAGGTCAGAGAGGAGATACTATAACTTTATCTACGTCATATAACCTTATAAGATGTTAATCATACACGTTATTATAATAAAAAATTAAAGATGGTGCAAAAAAGTATTCCCAGTTTTGTTTTTTGTTTTTGAAACAAGTAAATATTGATCGAGTCAGTTGTATTTATTTGTCAATTGAAACTAAGTTTTTATTATTATACTTTTAATTTTGAATAAAAATCGAGTCATTTAATATTTTATCTCAATTTCATTTTGAGTTTCAAAATACGCAATTGTTGATATTCTTTATAATAACAATATCTGACTAGAAAATGTTTATGTAGCTTTATTTTTAAAATATTCAAAATGTATATTTCTAACTTTATTTGAAATAAAATAAAATTTTGAAATTAGTTCCACAAATTCGACTCGCGACTGTTTTTATTCTTGAGTCAGAATTTGTAAAATGTTCTGATCGTTGACACTTGCAATGGGGAGTGAAAAGTTTTAATCACATGGTGATATATCAGAAGGGTGTTTCACTTATTTCTGTGAAGGATCAGCAGAAGTAATTTGACCCGTTGAATACACATTGTCTCACCATGTTTGAAGATTAAGTTGAAGGATGCAACTTGGATGAAGTCACATTTGGTGAATTCTCACATTCATGAATCAGTGAATCAATTGGAAGTCTTCAACGTTTCACAAAGTATAAATAGAGTTTCGAAAATTATATATTCATCGATTGTGTATGAACATTTTGACTGAGGATTTTTAAAATGAGACTTTTAATTAATTAATTATTCAAAAATACTGAAAAAAGTGAAATATTTTCAAAGCTGTGTATAACTCTTCTCTTGGAACACATATTTCTCCAATTGGGTTTATAGTCTTGCGATAGTCTTTAAACTGCCCCTTTCAACCGCCATATTTTGATCTTCGTCTTGTTCATCTTCGTCGGACACTCGCTGCAGTCTGGTGGACTTGGTTCGTCACCTCAGGAGACAAGACACAGGCAAGGATAAACCCCAGTGAGTGGTCATGGGAACAAACCATTTGCTGCCAGCTGAGAGTCACTTTCCACTTGAAGAGGAGAAAAAGAGGAGGGAGATGCGATGAAAAGAGGAGCAAACAGATGAAAAGGCACACAATAATGTTCACACTTTAGGATCGAGTTTTATGCCGCATCTTGCAGAAACGGTTTCTTTACTTTTTTGTTGTACAAAGAAGGGGAGAGATGTGTAAATATGTATTCGATCTTGAGACACGTTTAATTTGTTTAAAAAGACTTTCATATCTTTTCATTCATTGTATATACACATAAATATATTAACACCACACTGAAGCTATTATGGCTACAATATTAAAATATATTTGTTATAATATTCAAAACGGTTTGTTAAAATGATTTTTTTTAATCTATTGTCATTTTATGATTATAATCTAAATTTTAACTTTATTATAAAATTTCATTTTCCATTCCTTTAGCATCCCGAATCTCATGAACACAGGATTCAATCCCTCAACAACAACGCCTCTATCCACACCACCTCTTCTGTTCCCTTATCTTTCGGCAACCGGCATCTACTCAAACCCCTACTCCAACCACACAGTGCCAGGACCGGCCGTACCGCCACAGTCCGGACTGCCCTCCTTCTTCGACATTAACAAATCGTTCTTCCACACCAACAAGCATCGACAACTCCCCTCCTCCCCGCGGGGCTACCCACCGATTCATCACACAAGTCGGTGCCGGTCTCCTCTGCGTCGTATTGTTCCCCATCAACCACAGCCACAGATCCGCCTTTCGCCCACTCTGAACAGCATCAACACTCAGACCGGATCCTCATCCCCACCGCCACCAGCCCTGAACCTGTCCGCCAATCGGAGCTATGAAAACGGCAGTGTGGCCAGCGAAGGAAGCCAGCCCAGGGAGAACCAGAGGAAGGCGTTGTCCCCACAAGGAGGTGACTCTGGGGATGTTGTAATCAAAGGGGAGAAAAAAGTCGAAATAAAAAAAGGTGGGAACTATAATCCATCTTATAGTTTATTTGGATTAGTCTTTACTAATCTTTACTAGTGTAAGGATTATTGGTTATAAATTGATAACAACTTAATAGTTAAAATCAATCCTGCGTTTTCTTTTAAATTATTACATTTTTTCTTTATGATTTATAGATTCGCACCAGACCGTGGAAACACCTCCGCTCAACTGTAGTAGAGAGGCACCGCCGTCCTTTTGCTCGGATAATTTCCGCGGCAATCCTTCTTCTCAATTATCCAACTGTGGAGTAGCGGACAAAGTTTTGGAGCTCGTCATACGGTGCGCACGTCAGCTGCCCTGCTTCCTTAAGTTCTCCCGGTCAGAGCAGATCTCATTGGTCAGTGTGGCTTGGCCCGAGCTTATTCTTCTCATGTCCGCGCAGATGAACATCCCGATCGATAGTAAGTTATATTTTTAACTCATGTCGAAGTTCAGCTTCAATTTTCAACTATTCTTATAATTTAAAAACGGTTGAAAAAAATTAAAACCCCGGAAAATCATCATTATAAATGTTAAATAGAAAATAACTATTTTTAACCTCCCATAATGTATCAACTAAAATACTAAATTATTCAAATGTTTTGAAATTACTTAAAAATATATAAAATACTTTCAGTAAGAAACTTGCAGAAATTCATAATTTTTCTAAATTTTATGTATCCAGGATATACCATAGATATTTTTATTCTTCAGTTAAAAGACTAAAATGATTTTTTTTTCTCTGCGTTTAATAAAATTTCATAATATTTAAAAAGACTCTTAGAATTAAGTGTTATAAAAATTCAACAACAGGAAAGTATTCCGTAATATATAATCCTCTCCTCCAAATATAATTAAATATCTTCAAATTAAATAGATGCACAAAGAAGTTTTCAAACAAATACATGAAGAAGTCATAATGATGTGACAGGCGCCATGTGTTAAACAAAATAGCAAACTGAACGAAAAAATCTCGTTGTATTTTTATTGTCATTTTGGGTTATTAAGACAAAAGCACAAGATTTTCTGAAAATCAAATTAACTGTTTTTTTAATATAATTATTAATTTGCTGTATACGTGGTATATTGTGATGTTTGATTGTTATGTATAAAATAAAAGTGTCAGCTTTTTAAGCAATCAGAATAAGAATATGTATATTCAGGTAGAAAAGGCAAATTATTGTTTTTTTGTTTATTTTCTAGAATAGTTTTAGAAATCTAGCTGAAAATCTTCTGTATTAATATATATGGATACAAATGTATATATCAAAAACCAAATTAGTATATTAGGTTTATATTTTATCTTTTTCAATAATCAGGGTTTTGTCTCTGTTTATCAAAGAAAGAGATAATTAATATTAATTATAAGAAACAGGTCTTGTTCCTTTGCTCACATACTTCCATATTTCATCACAGCAACAAAGATAATTGTTATCCCAGACATGTGGAATGGCGCATCTTTGATAAGACGCGGCTTACGATCGAAACTTCGTTATTCCTGGGCAGCTTCCCCAATTGATCTAAGGACATAAGCGCGCAGGGGGAATATCTCTTTTGAGATTTATCGTATAATATACCTCTATCGTCTTGCTGTCTGTCCACTGTTCACACCATTTTGAGACTTCAAAAATCTTTCATTAAAAACATATTCATGCAATTTGTGAATATCACAGAGTTTAATTATAACAACTAGTTTGTGATAATTGATTCCAATGGAATCCACAGGAACTCTTCACCTCTTGTCAAACTATTGCTAATTCCTCTCATGGATAGAAATCGTTCTTTTTCTTTTCTTTTACTTTTCTTCTTTAACACCCTCAACGGTTTTGGAAAAAGATTCCCTGACCATCTCTGATCTGGGGTGTCATGTTTTATAACTGAGCCATCGATTTCAATATTATTTAGAAGTCTTTTCTATGCTCTACCGCCCACGGCTCATGTCTACATTTTTGCAATCATCAACTTCTTTGTTTTTGCCTCATTGTTTTATAAATATATGTTTTGCCTTCGCAATCTTGTTAATTCTCGCGGCTGAGCTGGTCCAATTAATGGGGGTAACACGCTCCCGACATCCAAGGATTCTCTCTCAATGTGGAACCCAAAAAAGTTATCCCCGGGCACAAAATCTCTTGCCCTCTACTTACGCTCCATAACGATCTTGGTGGTGAAGGGAACTATATATTATAATCTCACTCGTGTGCAGTGGTTGGCGCGACGAATTCTTTCAGGCGGAAGGGAAGAGGTGCCGAAGAACCGGTGGCGAGTTCTCACGGATACTTATGTTATCCCCGACACAGAGATAATAAAATTAGGAATAAAAACAGTTGTTATCTTATAATCTTTCCTCTGCTACACTGTAAGATTTCTTAAAATATTGTTGAAGATGATTTTAGAAGAAGATGCAACTTATAGTTATACTTATTTTGTCTATATAGATAGAAATACAATATTATGTGTACAACTTATCATATTTGTTTTGAATATTTGTTATAAGAGTTTTTTCTCTTTAAACAGGTTTGATTCCACTGAGAGAAATTCCCCCAAATTTCTCTGAAGACGAAGTTTACGACCTGAGGATTCGAATGCGAAGAATCATGACCCGTTTGGAGGACCTTCGACCAGACCTGACCGAGTTTGCTTTACTGAGAGCGATTACCATATTCCAAGATGGAGGTAAGTTGAAAATCCTGATTTGAACTTTCGTAATATTTTATTTATTATTGTCCTGATGTTCTTTTGGATTTCTAAGGCTCCTTATAAAAATTATGAAATACAAAACTTTAATCTAATATTTATTAATTGTTTCACTATAAATACCCTCTGGATCTCACAAATTGTACAAACCTTAGATGGATATAAATATATATAATTGATATAGACGCTAACTAATAATCCCTCTTAACTAATTGTAACTTCACCTTCAAATCATCCGACAGGCTTGGTCAATGGTCTGGATCCTCTTCAAATGCACGCTGTTCTTATGCTGGAAGAGTACGAGCTGTCTCGAGGACAGCGCTTCAATGGACGCTCTGGGAGTCTAATTCTGCTGCTTTCGGGCCTCAAAGCCTTGTCTACTCCCCTCCTGGAGAAACTTTGCTTCCCGGATTCGATGGAGAAGGTCGACGAACGGATTCACAGGATAGTTGGCGAAATCGAGTCGTCAATGACTCCGGGACAGCTCTTAAACCAGGCAACAAGTTGATTCGTGTAAATAAATAATGTAAAATGGTTTGCAAACTGTCGCATTTAACTGACATTCGTGTTCATTTATAAAATAAAGGTGAAGATTTCGCCTCGTTGGCCTAGATCATATCATTACCCACATTTGACTTGATGAAACTGTCTTTTAATAAAATGTATGTTTAAGTATTTTTTAAAATTGTTGATTTTAATAAGTTATAATTTGTGTTCAACCTTTGTATTACCTCATCAATACTGTAAACGCATCATACTATTTATTTATGGGTAAGACAATTATAATGATTGTTTAAATTTTTACTGAATTATAACAAGTACGTCACCTTCCTTTTCACATATGCACTCAGATTTAGTTATTATAAGTATACTGCCCAACTTCGAAACACAATATTGTAATATTGTCGAAACATTTAGTCTCATTTATGTATTCTATGTTAATTAAACCCACCTATATTTTACTTTTGTCTTTGTCGTGCACACAAACGACTTTATTTAACTGAATATGTTCCTCGTGATATTACCTAAACTTTTTGTTTCAAATATGTTTACATACTTAATGTACGTATTCTATCGAACGATTGCACAATATTTGTTGTCTTACAATTATCTTCGTTCATAAAAATAAACTATTTCAGCTCGAAATTATTTCTTCTCTATTTTTTACGAATTAAAAAGACATTTTTATCATTTTCTGCTGCCATAGCTTGCACGTTATATTTCAAGAGGAAAGATTTGAACTCGTGAGCAAATAAAATGCCCACACGATACGCATTTCCCAATTGTAGGGTCACTATATAGAAGAAACATATAACAGGCAATTAAAAGTTATGATATTGTCTCGCAAAACCAATTAGAAAGATTGCGTTTTAGCCCAAAAGTTTTCCAACCTTCGTGCTTTATAGTGAGCTGTGAAAGTTTTTTGGCGAAAATGCATTCTTTTATAATGACTGAGCAGCAGGTAAAATTGACAGAAAATGACAGGAAAATAATATTTTTAAAGTCAAATTTGGCTTTCCCAACTGCTCTCTGGGTGGAGTCAAGAGTTTTGTAAAGACTGTGAAAGTGTTTATTCGTCAAACTCGTGGTGACAATGTGCCAACCGGAATGTTTGACGTCTCTTGGTACTTTTATTGACTCTAGCTGACAATTAAGCTTTTGTCCAACCCCCTCCAATTTGTCTACTGAAGGCACACATTTTGTAAACTTTTGGTGTGAATTCTAGATTTACTATAAGAACCATGTATGTATAATATAGGAAAGAGGAGTTGAACAGTTCTGAATATTAGCTCTGTATATTGTTGGTAGAGTTATTATAAATATTTTAGTGTGACCTACTATTTCCCTTACAGTGTCGGACGATTCTGGCATTGAATTAAGCAGAACAAACATTGGGATTTCTTTCTGGTTATATCTTGATCCTATAGACAATCAAATGGCCCGAGTATAGGCTCACAACTCGCGAAGACAATCTCTCCGGAGCTGTTATCCTAACGTCGGCACGTCTGCCTATTTTTCTTGGGCAAATATAAATTTAAGCATCGCTTAATATAAATTTCGAGGGAAAGTCGGCAATAAGGGGTAAATTGGACCAATTGTTCTAATACATTGTTCAGAATATTTAAGAGTGCTCAACGTGCACCTCGTATCATCTCACAGAGTTGAAGGTGTTGCGTTGAGTTGTGTGTCGGGAATTGGAGAAGGGTGTAGCCGACTTTTGTCTTCAAGTCATGTATTCCGGCAGATGAAGGATCTTCAAGTAGAAGTATATATCGCTGACACACCTCAACGATAGACGGTTGTAAGGGAATGTGCGCAGACTTCTTGCCTCTTTCGCCTTTATTATTCCACTTTTCAGTGTTTCAAGAAGCGACTTCTTTACAACTCCTAATGAGCCGCTCTGTATTCATTGTTTGGAGAATTCAGAAGACCGTAGACCACTGAATATCTTGTAGATTATTCCTCTCAGATAACAGGCGGTCAGGCCAGCTAATTTTAGTTAATAATTCAGGAATCTTCATCGATGTATAAACTAATTTTTATTGAGGGAAAATGCCACTATATATACCTATATATATGCTCCTTTCGTTTTTTTGCGAATGGATGTTTCATCTTTTGCTTCAGGTGGATGCTCCCGTCTAGAGGACTTTGGATATTATGGCTAATCGATTGAATAAAACTCTCGAAGATCATACGAATACCTATGGATACCTGAGCACGCGTTAGAAAAGTAAAAAGCTCACACAAGGAAACCACTCGAGAATTATAGACATAGATTTGGGATGAAGTTTGAGGAATATTAAAGAAACCAAAAATTATTTTACGTTTTTATAGTTAGAAGTTTTATATAATTTGATAAAAATCGTTCAGCTAAAATAACGATATAAATTAATAATATTTTAAAAGTAAAAAATTTATTGGAACATTCTCGTTCAAATGACCCGCTTAAAAGTTGCAGTCTTGTGCAAGACACATTCAATTCTTCTCTAATTTCTTATTTTAACTTTATAGATAATGATTTTTTAACAAAAAAATGTTTCTGCATTAAAATATACTGTTTCATGTAAACTGCGCAGTTAACAAAGTGATGTTCAAAGCTGTAATATTCGTGAACAAATTACAACTTTCCGATTTTATTAAACTTAACACATTATGCAAAAGTCACAAACAAAAAGTTTAAAAACTATAATAACTGAAATGGCAAAATAAACTGCAATTGAATCTCAGAACTTAAAAAATATAACTAATAAAAAAAATTATGAATGAACATTAAAAACTATATATTCACTTTGTTAATTTATTTTATAAACGTCATCAACTTTCATAAATGAAAAATAAATAGTTGTTAATTACACTTCTTTTCTATATCTTTACTTATAATATATAAGGCTTTGAATCTTGGTGACGCGAACGGGCAAATCATTAAATGTTATTTTTTTACTGTGAATCCTGGATCGGTTATATATTTTTATTATTTAGATTAGATTATTAAAAAATTTAAAACTATTTAAATTCATTTAAATCTTTTTGAAAACCCTGCCAGTTCCCGAAAATTGAAATTCTTGTGATGCGAAATCAATTAATTAAGTGACGTCATAAGCCTTTGTAAAATATCAATAAAAATGATCAAGTTTTGACCACCGCTTCTGTCTGCGCAGTTGTGCTTTTAGTTACCTAATAAAAATCTTTATAGTTGTTCAATACACGTATAATAATATATTACACTTATGCAATAATTAAAAAAAAATTATTAACATTATTAAATTTTGATAAATATGTTTTGTTTGTTTTATTGAATACGTAGAATAATCGATATTGGAAATTCGAAATAATCCCTTATAATTCTAAAGATAATTCCACAAAGATGTGACATTATATTATATAGTCCCCTTTACAATATCCACGATGAACCAATACTACGAACTGTTCTCAATTTATATTTTGAATGAATAATAAGGATTTATTGAGGGCAGACATCTTGACTCAGCGTTATCACCTTTGCGTCTTCCATTATAACCTGTTTATCATAACCTCTGGTTTTCTTTTTAGTGCGGTCTCTATGAAAAAGTACTTTGAAATGTGACTTTAACACAAAAGACAACACTAGCGGAGCTATGTTTCCTGAATTATTAATTTAAATAAATACAATTAAAAATTCTATACAATATGAATATTTTTTCTAATTACTTCTTTTTGAGGTCATACTTTTCTATCATAGCAGTCCAGTAGAGTTAAGTTGAGCACTTAAAACATGCATAAGACGTAATTAGAAGTAAATATTATGAATATTGAATGTAATTTATATTGTGAAACATATTTGTAAGCCATATTAACATTTATAGTTAAATAATGACTTTCATACATTCATTTCAAAAATTATTAATATTCCCATTTGCAAATTTTAAATTTGGTTCAATTGATAGTTTTTTTAATAATTATTTTACGATTAGTATTTATTATTGATCAGATAAATCTCTCTGGTATATTAGTAAATTATTCTCTATTTCTTAGAGAGTAGCGGAATATTTATTACCAACATTTTTTAATGTTCGTATTCAAGAAAAAATTATTGAAACCGTCCCTAGAAGAGGCTGTTCGTCTGATATAGACTAAAACCTGGCCACTAAATACACCAATTTTCATCCATCTTCTTTGTCAAAAAGGTGTCCAGAAGATAGATACTAAACCCAAAACTGTTAATGTGCCGTTTTTCCTCACAAAACTAAATGTTATCAATATAATACATATAGACCTCTCACAAATACTATTATTAAGGTGGGATGTATTTAGTTCTTGGTCGTTGTTCAATAAATCCTACTTTTTTAGATTACTGCTATACACCTCTCTTTGATTCCCTTTCGTGTATTGTTGTACAAAAGGTTCCCCCATAACGAAACCCAAAGTACACACCCTAGCATACGTCTTAATCTTCAAGGCGCCTTATTATAATTAATTTTTGCATCCATCAAAGGTCCCATGCGCTAGAAATCGCAAACAGTGCCTCGATCCAAGGGAGTTATATTTTATGTTCTATTTCATAATTCAATCGTCTGGAACAAAAAGATTTATTACAATAGTAAGAGTAAGGAAGTCAATTCAAGAATCCTTTCAAATGATTGACTTCGATGTCTGATGTTAGTTTGAATCACAATTCCAAGAGACAGTGGATTTGATTGCCTTATTATTGCATTTTAATCGATAAAAAATATGTTCTATGATTTTATAATTATCTTCATTATTTTGTTATTTTCTAACTTTTAATGTCTTTGTTATATCGTAGTCTTATTTATAATGGAAGATAAATGAAGCATTAAAGCTATCATTCCGAAGAAGATTTAATTAAAAGTTTGATAGGAATTTGCTTTCAAATGTTTATATTGGGAGGGAATATTATATTTATTAATATATAATTTGCATTTTTATATCGTTTTAAAAATAAAGACAATTATTTTTAAAGTATAATACTTATGACGAATCTTCGAAAGGCCGTGACCGGCATCTAAAAAGTTTCTCCGAGCTATATATACAAACCATTTTTAATGAGCCGGATGCATAAGTTTAAAAAAATAACACAAAATATTATAATTTCAAGTTGAGCATTTTTAAAATCATTTTTATGAAAAAACCTTCATGAAAAATTTCATGAAAAAATGAGGTATATTTTAACTTTTATTAAAGAGACAATAATTTTTTATTACTGTTATTATTATTTTATTATTGTTATATTAGTTATACAATCATTGCCATCAATACGAATAAATACGAATTAAAATGTAATAATTTACTAATCAACAAAAGAGAATTTCGAAGAGGAGTAATATTAATAACATTAATTTTCACGATTATACCAATGTCTATGAATATGAATAATTGTAGTTTTATAATCTAGATAAAAAAAGTTACGTTTTTATTATTATCTGATATTCCACAATTTCTATTTGTATTCAAATTGAAAACAATGTCTGATTGTTTCAAGACTGCTTGTATTTGCTTGTATTAAACGAGAAAATACAGTAAATAGTAAAGTCGCAATCAGGGCTTCATAAAATTCTTGTTATCTTTGATTTGTCAATGCATGTGATGTTTTGACCAATGATCTTTCCTTTTTTAATATCTCTTTTCGTTTTTATATTCTGTTAATACATAAATTTCATCTTTTTTAAAGCCGGCATCTTTTTAAGTGCTGTAACGTTGAAAGAATCTAATGATTTGCATATTTCTTTGACCAGAAGCATATTCTTGACATTCAAGGCATCGGGTTCCCAATAAATCTTTGCCTAGTATTTGATACATGTTCTTTATAGGTTTTGGAAACAAAGCATTTTTCGCACTGTCGCATTTTAGAGATATAGATTTCGAATGCTTCAAATGGACTTGCGCAGCTGGTTTTGTCTTCATGAATTGTATTGCAATTTTTCTGGTGTGCTACAGTAAAAACAATAAAATAGTTTCTGTTCATCTCCTTTTCAATGGCATCGTAGTGATTTATTTCATCTTTGCCGTTCTGATTGTCAACTTTTCTCAAAGTAAAATATAATTGTTGAAGACTCTGTTCATATCATACATTGTCTCAATTGTTTCGTTCACTCCTTTTTGCAATAGGAATGCATTCAATCGCTTTGAATACATTATTTTGTGATCGTCCCTGGATTTCGTGGGTCCATAGTTCATTCATCTGAAATTCTACGTCATTCACGAAATGTTCATCTTGCAACAATTTGTCCAATAATTGAGAGTATTTCCCAATTGCCTCAACCGATCCATTAATCACATGTGGGAAAAGGGACAAATTACCAAGAAAATTGGGAGCCCAAGATTACGGTAGGAAATTTTGAATTTTAAAACATTTTTTATGAAATCACTTTCAGCGCTAACGTGATTCAGCCATGATAAAAATGTCTGAATTAATTCGCACCGAATAGAATTACAGAATATTATAAAATAATTTTGAATTAACTAAACTGATTTCAGTATATTTTTGAAATGGGATTGATCTTTAATTGAGCTTAATTGTTAGATGAATCCTAATTTTATACAATAATAATATAAAATATTATTACTACTAAGAAGTAGAAGTTGAAATATTTGTGAAGTAATTGTAATAAAGCTCTAAATAAAACTATTGTATTGTATTGTAATTGAAAATGTTGTTGATACAATATCTTTATTTATATTTTATTATAAAATAATATTTTAGACTTTGTAAATATTAATATATATTTTTCTGTGAAATAATAATAATTTGTAAACTAATGAGTTTATTTTAATTTTTTTAAATTTTATTTACTGGAATGTAATATTACTTTTAAAATCTCAGTAGTATATTAGAATTATACAAATACTGCACTTAAGCTTTGCATAACATTTTGATTGGTCGAGAGTATATAACTGAAACGGATTGAAATTTTCTTGCTATATAGTTAATTGTAATTGCAATGTGTATCAAAATATCTACTTCTTGCATTACCGTTAACAGGCTTTGTTCGTTTCAGCAATTCTAAAATAGGTTCTTCTCTTTTTCAAGCATGTCCAACAGTGACCATCGTCGATAATGCTAACACGAAGACGTGACCATGGGGCACTGCACCACACCGGTGTCAGCAAGTTGCCACTTTCCAACCCCATCAACGCGCTATGGTCTCTCCTCTCTCTCATGGTCGGTGCAATGGCAACCTTTGCCTTCATGCAGCCCTTCTGGATTCTAGAACCACGACGCCCCGACTGTCTGGGTGTCTACTCATACTGTGTCAAAGATCTTCATTCGCTGGCTCATGATCGGCAACTTTGTGGTGTCTACGGGGGCTTCTTCGCCCTCAGTAACTTGCCCAGTCAAGCCTGGAAGGCCTGTTGTGTTCTCTTCGCCTCTGGTTGTGTGCTACATCTGATCTGCGGGCTGACGAGTCTGGTGACACTGTGCTGTCGACACGAGTGGGGAAAGCGTCTAGCAACTTATACGGGAGTGTTCCAAGTCTTTGCGGGTAAGTTTTCAGCAGCGAAATTATATTTTTATTTCATAAATAGACAACAATGATCATAAACATGTAATTTATATTTACACAATCATAAATGAAATATGTTAAGTAATTTATATTAGATGTAAAGAACAAAGCAATAGAATGTTTTTTAATTGAAGAATGGAATCACTATAATTGCAGTTGTACAATTCACATTTGTAAGAATTAAGTGAAAAAAATATATATATAAACCTCATAATTGTATTACTTATAATAAGAAAAAGAATTAGTTTAAAAAAATGCTGCTGATTTTGCTACAAAAAGCGAAGATTTTAAAAAATTGATTCAATCGAAGTAAATTTGAAATTTAATGATAGTAAATATACACCTACAATTATTTCATTGAAAGGTGGTATCATTTTTAAACTAATCTGTAATGCAGAAGGTTATTTAAAGGGTATTTAATTTTTACTGAAATTTCTTTTGACAAGAAAGGATAGTTGACTGAAATCCTGCAGTTATTCAAACTGATTCCAAATGAAAGAAGATAATTGTTGGTTCTAGCAGTAATTATGCCATTAATTATAAAAACAACACACACCCCTTAACAACCAACCTTTGATGTTAAACTACAGTATAAACGAGACGCTTTTCTTTCGATTTTTTTATCAAAGTGAACAATTAGTTTAGAAATACAAAGCAAGAACAAAACTCAATTTGGCAAAAGGAATTTATCAATACATTTTTTATAATATCGTTGGCAAAAGTAGTTTGAGCAAATAATATATTTGATTTGATTGAATTAAAACGTTCTTATCGCAGTTTAATATTTCCATTTATTGTGAGAAATACAAAATGAGACTCAGACAAAAGCATACCAACTTCGAACCTTGACCTCCAAATCCTTTAGACAAAGTTTGCATGACTGATAATGAATTTCAAGTTACAGTTGATTAGAGGTAATTTATATATATATAATCATTTGTATATAGACGGTATCTCTGGTTGCTATGAACTTCAACATTTCTTTATAGGGGTAATATGGCCATAACTTTTTGTAGAATAATACATAATGCGACATCAAATTAATTGTAAAATGTTATCTGCAGTATACCAGACGCAAAGATTTCGAAATATTTCTTATAGTTATCATAAAATCTCTTCTGACCTATGTATATCGTGACTTAGGATTCAGAGTTAAATCTTATTTCTCGGTCTGAGCGTGTTTTTTGGATACCAACGAGAGTCAAAATTTGCAATCAATATATATGCAACAAATAATCTTAATAAATGGTAGAAAAAATACAATAGTCTTTCAAAAAGGGTCAGCTCAGATCATTGTAGATAATGATTTTTGTCCAGATAATGCTGGGTCACTAAACTAATATTTCATTCAAAAGATTCCAGTATAAGAATAATAAAATTTAGATGTCAGAAAATATTATTTTCAAATGAATCAGGAAGACATTAGTTATAACTAAAAATATTCCTTCAAGTACAAACAAGATTATTATTTAAAAATTCTGTAGAATCTATTATAACAGAAAAATAAGAATATTTTAAATTGTAATTTATGTTTATAATTGTTTCGGAATATAGAATCAAGAATATAATCTACAACCAAAGTCGGTTTACTTTTAGGGAGCTTATATTCAAGGAAGACTTTTTATCTCAGATTTTGTTAACATATATTGTTTTAACACAGATGTTATGATACTCCCAGAATTGTTTTTGATTTATTATACCGCAGCTATGGAGACGGTTAGAGGAAGGGAATCATTTATCTATATATCAACAGCCCACTTTGCAAACCAAACACCCCTATTGTCTTCACTTATTTATGCCATTGCGTCCTGCAGGCCGCTATTAAAATAATTGTTCGCTGTTAAGTCGTTCTTTTGAGGTTATAATAATGCTTTCTCTGTTATGTGAGTATATTACGCACTCTCTGTTCTATGCAGCTATACAAACTGTGAGCAATGCGAACACTGCTCTTGTAAATCAGTTTGTAGAGTTTCTTCCTAAAAAAGCGTCAAAAGTAGAAACTTTGAGTAAAAACAATGACTTTGTCGGTGTTCAAAAAATGAAAAGAATAAATTATACGCATAAATATAACCCTACACCTTATCAAACATCCTTTTTACGTTTTTTAATGTTTTCATGTTTGTCTTTTTTATTTTGGAGAATTGCAATCACCCAATTTCAGGAAATAAACAAAGTCAAAATTGTAGTGTCAATTATCGCACCCTTGAGCTATTTAGGTGTTTTAGTTGTTCTATGATTTTTGACTGAATATTAAAAATTTATAAATTTTCATTTGTAGAAATAAAATATTTTTCAAAAAACAACACTGCATGACAATTAAAATATTATTATCTTCTCAAAATATTAAGGACGTTTTTTTATTATTTAATCAACATAGGTAATTCAAAATTATCTTTGATAAAATAAATAAAATCGAGCAGAGCAATTATTTAATTTGAGTTACTCTTTGTTTAGTAAATATCGAGCTATGAGTTATGTAACATGCTCCAGAAAATCTATCTCTCTGCTCTACAAATTCTATACAACAAGCTCGATCGTGAAAATAAATTTATTGATTGGCGTAATCCGATTTACACATATTATATAAGCAGTGAGAAGTTTCACACTATGAGTTCGCCAAATAATATAGACTATATATTAGTTGATTCTCTATATGAAATTGTTTTTAAAATATTACCTGAATATAAAAATAATAAATATTTTCTATAATATTACGAATTTATTCGTTAAAATCTGCTCATTGTCACTCATTTAAGGTACACCATCTCATTGTTATCGTTTTATGCCTACTAAAATGTGACACAAACGATCGTGTGGGTTTTGGCCTTTTGTATAATTCTTTTACAACAGTACAATCATTCCACGCCTATACGCGTCAATTTTAATTCAACTATGCAATTTGGGAAATAACCATATCGGACATGAAAATTTAAAATTTTAATGTCTATTATATGAATAAGACTATATAGACGCCTGAATCTTTATTTCATCCACTGTGCTCCATTGTTTCAGCTGCAAATAAGATCTACTCATCAAGGTGTTATATGCTAAATTTTGCTATCTCAACTCAGACATTAATATAGATATTCATCGTTCCGAGACTATAGTTTGAGACTATGTCAGTAATGTTTTGGGTTCCAATATTCATTGATATAATCTCTGGGTTGATGTATAATATAGTAACAATGTGTAAATAATTTTATTACACATACTTTAAGAAAGCAGGAGCTAGACGCTATGTAGCATGCATATATCAACATCTATATGTAAGAAAATTATTCATCCTTGAATTAAATATCTATTATTTTATTTGAATCCACAAGTATACATTAGCAGACAATAGAATTATTGATTGCTATAATCTTGTAAAATCGACAGGAAAAAATACCACATGGAGAGATAGTAAGATAGAAGGCTTAACTTTATTGACTGCTTGAAGTGGATAAACCTTTTAAGAAGGAACTCTTGTCATTTGAAGAAGTGGACACTCCTTATATATCGTTTGAACTATTACAATCTAAGGGGAAATATAAATGTGTGATTTTTATCCATTTTTTTCTGTTTAAATCCGATGGACAAGAAAACTATAAATAACGAATGACTTTTTAGAAAACGGAATCCAACTAAAACATTGATAAAGTTTATAAAGCTTATAATAAAATTTGTAATTAAATTTAGGCAAAAGTACAAAATCTTATTTAGTGTCTATATAGTTTTTTTAAAAGAAATTACTGTATATAATAGAATAACAGAACAATAATTGTTATGTTGCTTTCAGAGTTAATTAACGAATTTTAGATTGTGGATTAAATTCATCTCTTTGATATTTGATAATACTAATTTACTTTTATCTGTTTTCTTAATGATATCTTAACTGTACCAACGTTTATATTGGTTACTTTATTGTTACTGTATTGAGGAGAATTATTGATCTGTAATAAAATCGAATGCACCCAACTTGCCTCAAAGAATTGGATTTAAACATTTTAATCATTTTATTTATATAAATTTTTACTGTTTTTTAAAATAATATACCAATAATAATTAATTTAAAACAATAAAACAATTTTTAAATAATTTAGTCATTTTTTAGTTATTAGTGTTTTCTTTAAAGTTTATATAGAACTAGTATTTCCAGTAAATGTCACACATTAATCTGAATATTATAAGTGTTTAATACTCCATTTTTGTTTTTCTATATAAGCCAAAATATTTTGAGAAGAATGTTCTAATATTTATTTAAGCCTTCGTTTAGATGATTAAATTGAATACAATCGTCTATTCTGATGGATTTATGAATTTTATGAGGGATACGTACATTTAAAAATAGTTTAGTATTTAATGTTGCTTATTTTATTTCGCTGTTAGATTGTTCGGTTTTTTCTTGAAGGGCCATCTGAACAAGACTTATAAAAATGCTTTGATATAGAGAGCCAAAATAATGAATTGCGCTCTAAAAACATAATTCTCCTTCAAAAATGCAAGCACAACTATTTTTACGTATTTATATATGTAAGTTATATATGAAGTATTTATTATTATTATTATTCAAATTCAACTTTAATTGCTTGAACCGATTAGATTTCTGACACTATATATAATACATAAACACACATTCCCCTGAATATTTATTTCCATTTATTTTATACATATTGTCTGCTACGCACACGACCTGAGCAATCTAACATAGCAGTTTCTAGCTGAATTAATTGTTCCAAATATATAATTACAAGCGATCCCGGATCTTGCTCACACATATTTGGTGCTAATAGCCGTGAATGTCGACATTTGATCTCCGGACTTTATTTTATTTGTTTCCTTCAATACAACTGCACGCATGACGTCAATAACCATTCTGAAATCAATAAATCAATATATTATAGCTTATTATTATATATTATTATACTAATATACGTGCTATATATAAGTAGGCTAAAAAAAAGAAATAGTAAAATGCTAATCGATTTTAAAGCTTATAGCAATATAGAACAACATTTTCTACATCCTTATTTGAAATAAAGTGTAAACTACATTTCATATAAAATATTACAACATTCCAGTTCTGTATTACTTTGTATAATTACTTTATAATTTGTATTGTATTACTAATTATTTTTTAGCGTTTTATTACGAATGACAATAGTTGTGAGTAATAATTTAATTATCTGACCATTCAAATGATTACATATTATTATAATTTTGTTTGCATTAATTAACATGATGTAATATAAAAATTATCCTATTATTATTAAAATTTAAATCTTGAAAATTGCGTAATTCTCTTATTAAAGTTTTTAAATTGAAAAATTGTTTGAGAAAGAATTCCAGTTCAATAATATGTTTGAGTAAATATACTACAAAAGTATTATATAAATATAAATATAAATATAATGCATAATTTATATTTTTGAACACTCAATGCCTATAATATAGTTAATTATTTTAATTAGAAAATGTGTAATAAAATACCACGTAATTAGTTATTGAGGAAATTAATATCAACAACCAGCTCTATCGAATTTGATTATCAAAATGATTATGCAGGTCATATAAATATATATATTGTTTATGACGTAATCCATTTTTGAACCTGGATTCCTATATATTTAATCCAAGCTCAAAATCCAATTCTCATTAGCCTCAGAGATAAAATTATTGAGCTATCCATCCATCAATGTGTTTGGATAATTCATTTATTGAGTGAATCAATCATAGAGAATTGTTGGGTATGCATAATTCAGTTGCTAATTACCAGTATCTATTTAATAGTTATCCTGACTACCAATCTTCATTTTATGAATTGAAATATATCATATTGTATAAAAAAGAAAATATTAAAAATATTTATGAATGTTTTTTAGAATGAAAAAAATAATAATAAAACTGAGAATAAACCTTAATGTGCAAAAACTTATTGGTATAGAACTATATATAATGAAATATCTTTACTCTTTAAATAGTAGGCATATAATAATGTCGAACTCTACAACAGATCAAAATTCTGGAATAATTAAATTTTTAAATTAATTTTACAATTATTTTATTTTCTTAAAGTTCTATATTTGTATAATGTTTTAAATTATATAAAAAAGAAATAACTTTTTATAAATTTTAAATATAATATTTCATAGGAATAAATGCACCGAATTAATTATCATTCATATATGCACATTCACATATTTATAAATTTTACATATTTAAGAATCGTAACTGTCTTTTTTATGTCTGTAAATTAATTCCTAAACAAAATGCTTATGACCAAAAAATTCAAATACATTTACCTACGTAAAGTTTGTTTCAACTCTTTTGTGAACATATCTGTTGGCAAAATGTTGACATCCAAATGTAATTTAATTAAATTAGTTGAAAAGGAAAAGTTATAGAAATAGGAGAAAGTTCATTTCTGCATTATATCTCAACAATGTACACAAATTGCATCAATTAATTAAGTAATAGTACCGTAATATATTAGCGCAGTGTACAATATATAGAACTTCCTATTTAGTTATAGCGTCAATTTGTCTAGCAGTTACTCTAATTGTACCCCACAGCTAAAAAGTATATAAACACAGATGGTTTAATTGTTGTAATGTGCATTAATAATGAAGGTACTGAAATTCCCTGGCAAGACACCAAAACTGGAATTGAAATCACCCAATTAATACGTCTTACATATGGGACAAATTACATTGCATTTTGCGATGCACGTTTACTTCACCATTAATATTTTGAACCAGCCAAGAGGCTTTGTATGTATATATATATATATAATAAATCCAAACAGTTAAACATTGCGAAAATAATTAGACAACTATACATCTAGATACAGACCTCAATATAAAGTTGTAGTTGTGGATACTATATATACATATCAATACCCGATCAAGATATAATTTAACTGAATTCAATTCAGTTCCCTTACATATAATCCCACCGATTAAAAGGTGTGCCTGGATCACGCTATCCATATGAGTCACCCTCAATACAACTTTTTGGTTCACGTGCAGGAATGCATGCGGGAGCAGAAAAGGGCACCACAGCTATCATTTCAGACAATCTGAAACTCCACGATTGTAAATGTCATCGTATTGTTTCATATATTTAGGCGGGCCTATAATACTTAAGTTTTTATGCACAAAATTCAAATGTCCTTTTTGCATGGTTCACAGTTATACAAATGCGTTGATTGTTCCATCTGGTTCAATCTATATAATACACTTCTATGTTGTATCAGAAAGCGTATAGAACCTATGATGTGATACATGTACAACTTTTTGTGATTTGTCTACAGAATAAGCAAATATATTTAAGATTTGTAGTTTAATCATGCCTTTGTAGTTATATTAAATCGCTGGCTTCGGTATTAAAACAGCGTAATATTTTAAAATATGTGTTTTTCCTTTTTCACTTGTATTCAATTTAATTTAACTGTAATGTTTATCGAAACGATTTTTTGTTAATTAGATTTTAATAAAATGGCAGGATTAAACACACTGGATTCAATTTAATTCACGAGCGACGCAAAGTGAAAATGATTAATTATCTTTTTGAATAGTAAATTATCTATCTATTGATATAATTTTAACAATATCCAATATTTTAAAAAATACATTTATTTTTACTAAAATCGATTACTGCGTATATTCATAAAAGCGGTTCTTCAAAGTGGTCTCGATCTGTTGTGCCAACTTCCAGTGTAAACAGACTTCAAAATTCTCCATATGGTAGAAATTTATCGAGTTAAAGATATTTATATATATTTTATATAAAGATTTGAATCGAGCATGTTGTAGTGTACCGTGCGTACATGCATGACATGCAGTTCGGTTAAAGAATTTTCCTATACTTACCCATTATCATGTTCAATATTTATATCGAAAGGTTTTCGTGTGTTTACTTATACTCGCTAATTGATGGTTTATGTTTGTTATCTTTGAGCTGTTTATATAATCCAAGATGGTTTCCTCCTGTACCGAACTAATTCTATTCAATTTTTTTTAAATAATTAAATTTCTGTTTTTATCTTTGTTATAAGATCTTATATATCTCGATTTGACGATTTTAATAAGAAGTTAACTTATTTCAATTCTAAATAAGTTAAAAAAGAATGCCCTTTTGAAGATCCACAAAAATATAAAGTGACACGAAGCAATTAACTTATAATGATATATGAACTTTCAAGAGTTATATACATGCTTTTAGATGACGTTGGTATAGTAAAAATTCTGGAAGAGTTGAGTCGACTCCTGTACGCTGAAATATCTATAAAAAAGGGTTGCTTAATTTTGTTCCAAAGATTTCAATAATGGCATAGATCCATGAGAAATCACATCGAAGGAGGTGGCATATAAGAATTGCTCTCCTTCGTCCCAGAGGATAATTTCTAAAAGAATTGTGGAAGAATTATGGTTGCTATCTACTATATTTAAAGAATATCCGTTTGTTAAGTTATACTGTTATGATAACCCGCAGAGTAAACGTTAGCTTTTCGCAGAGTGATCTGTACGGATTACAATATTGGCACTCTCCGATCAAAACACACAGATATTGCTTTTACGTTCATTATAGTTAGTATAATGTCGATTGTCAGAACGCTAATGTTGGCCAAATAAAGAAATCGATCAATTAAAGATTAAATAGTTTAATAGACAGAATTTGGGATTTTTTAGGAAGCTTACGCTGACATTAATTTCCTTATTCTATCGGTCCTAGAGGGATTGATCAATATTTGATCTTCTTTCTTATCTAACGATGGAGTTATAGGCTGTAAATCGGCAGCATCTTAATTTTTATTCATCGGATGTTGGAGGCTTATGCATGATCTAAAATACAAATTCAATTCAATTTAGAAAAAGTTACAAACTATATGTTCCATATATGAATGGAATTTTGGTTAGCTTTTACAGTTACACTTGTAAACATATAGGTAACCTACCTGAATATCTGATTTCCTGATTTTCAGGCTTCATTTATTAACAATCAAACATCAATATGATCGTTTGATCATTATAGAAGATTTTTGGGGTCATAATTTTTAGTTCAGATCCGATTCAGGAAATTCCAATGATGTAATATTTATGATATGTATAACCTACTGAGGTTACTATTGCTGACTTCACTTATCAGACGTTTCATCTTGATAATGTATTTTTATACACAATCTGATAATATTCATGATTACACTATTTGCCGATAAAGAATTGAGATACATGCAGTCTGTAGCTCTCAGACCAACCAACTTTATCGTCAAGGGATGATGTCTTATCAAAGGTGACTCATGTTATATTTCGACGTCATTAATGTATTTCTTGACACGCGTTAATATCCCCTATTTGTAATGTATATCAGCCAGACACGGAACGTAACGTAGTACCTACTGCACACCTGCAAACCATAACATGTTGCAATATTTACGTCCTATAATATTTACATGAAGCTCAGGTAGACGTTCACTAAAATTGTAAGCATGTATATATTGATAGTGAATATATACACACATTATTATAAAGTTGTGGATATGAGACATACAGCAATCATATATATACATATATTTTTTGTGATGTTATGATTGAAAAGATTGAAAAATTTATGAGTATTATAGTTTAATAGGTACTGACATAGGGGGTGGCATAAGAGTTGATTTTTGATGGAATAAAATTCTTTTTGAAATAATACAATAGTAATTAAATATCGCCATGATTAATTGAATGAAACATCTGCTCTAATATTGGCTTATATTATATAGTTGAAAGAGATTATATGTGTAATAAAGAAGTGAGCTGGCAGTAATATATTGAATTACAGCTTCTCAAATGCTGTGATCCGTTATATGATATATACTGGTTCCGTCTGGTTCTTTAAGATTTTTTTATCCTTCTTAATCAAAAATTATGAGCACTGATGAATAGTGACAGCCAGATGTCGAACGTGACAAAAATCAGTTTCAATCTTTTGAAATAGTCTAAATATGTCAACAGTTTACAACAATCTTTGGATAAAAATAGAATTAAAATGGTTAACATATATATGACAATTAAAAATAATAATAACTAATTTTGAAATTCTTTATTTTATCTTTTATTTCAGTGTTGTTGTCCATTAGTGGCCTCCTCGTATTCCCCGCTGGCTTCTCCAGCCCCTTCGTCCGCCACTATTGTCGCACTTCAGAGGCTTATCAGACCGGCATCTGTGAGATGGGCTGGGGTTTCCTTCTCGCGGTTATGGCCACTGCTCTGAGCCTCTTCTGTCCCGTACTGGCCCAGTTCTACGACGTCCATGTCTGTGAACGACGGTACCACCTCGCAGCCACGTCCATACCACCCTCGGACCCGCTAGCAAGTACTACAAACATAACCGGGTTTGGGTCAGGCATGGGCTCTGGCGCGGGGTCTCTTGTTCTTCCTGTGGCTAATAGTCAGTTTGCTCAGGATTTCTACCGACTCAATATCCCCCCGGGTTACGCATTTTCTTACTCTTGATTAGTTATTATGTCTTTTCGAAGATGTACATATACAGAAACCGCAAAGATCTCATGTCGTGAGAATTCGGCAATGATGAAATGGGGCTCTAATAAGTATCCAAAAATAAAGTTCAGCAATGTTTAGCCACTTTAAATATTACAGAAATGGTTGGTCTTCGCTTTAATTAATATTACAGTCTTCCAGTGTATTTATAATTAGGGTATCTTTAATCACTTTAGATGTTTCAATGTTTAAGAAAAAGGAAATTAACTTTTGATCGTGTCTCTAATCATATATGAAAATGGCCTGCACATCTATTTTGGCACAAGACCTTTTTCTTATCGGAAATATAGATGTGTTTATATTTATCGATATTAGAGAGTGCCCACCCTGTTCGTTTTTAATATAGATCCAACTTTACTGGATTTGTGAGTTTATTTAATTATAAATAGTCAGGAAAATAATTGTTCAGTCTCTTCCAATTACAGATACCTACCAATATATGGAAACTCTATTATCAGACTTGTATTAAATTTGGTGATGTCGTTTTTAGTTTTATTTAAAATATATGATGATATACTTTGTATTTAAATGATATAAGTACTGATTTACTGTTATTATAGTTTTTTATATGATCCTATCTGTATAAGGAAATATGTAAAAATTGTTACTGATAATTTATGGTGTAAATATGATGTACATATTTCTTCTTTATATTGTATTGTATCGTTAAACATTTAAATGTTTATCTTTTTTTCTGTAATGTCTTTCACAAAATCTATATTTGAATATATAGGCTACTTTAGAACTTCATCAAGTTGTATATATTAAAACAATATACTTAATGATAAATACACACATATAGCTTTCAATGTAAATACAATAATGTTGTTTCTTTATACTGAAATATAGACTTTTTCTTCATCTTTTCGTTATGATTATATCAATATTCAGGATTATTATTTTATTGAAATATTGAAAAATTAAAAAAAATTGTTTGAATAAAAATATAACACATGTCATTGATTTTTAAAAATCAAATAATTAATTAATTAAAAAATACAAATACAAATACAAATACAAAATTTTTCCTGCGACATAACACATAGTTATATTAAAAATGAGGATATATAGAAAAATAATTGTGAAATAAATTAACAATTATTGATTTTTCAATGAAAAGATTATAGATTATTTGGGATCTTGATAGATAATTTATTTCAGTATATGAATAAGGAAACCATGCAGAAATGTTATTAACCGTTTTATATTATAGACTTGTGGCAGGCCTTTAATATTCACAATAGTTATAATTGCATCCAATAAAACATGGAAATGATATAAGTTGCTTACTGGAAATATACTTTTATTGCTCTCAGAAAAATGTGAAATGTCGTTTTGATTAAATAATAATTGTATTGACCTAAATTTAGATGACGAATTTGGTTCTATTGGGGACAGCTAGTATAGTAATATTTATTAAATTGTTTTTAGGCATTTCAATACTTAAATAATTCTAAAATCAATAATAAAGATAAAAGGTTAATAAAAGGCAATATCTTAATATTTATGTAATCTTTTATGCAATGTCAAGATTCGTCAGTCGCGTATTAAAGAGCTAAATATGGCGCCAATTTATTAAAAACTGATTTCTGTCAGTACATTTAATGCACTTCAACAATCAATAAATGCGAACTGCGATCTTCATTGACCAAACTAAACTTGGTTTAAAGTGTAATTTAAGGTATTCTTATTTGCTGACGTAAATAAATTTGAAGTAGTTTATACTTTGTTGTAGTCATAATTATTTCAAAAAAATAATTAAAATTTATAAATTTAAAATAACGTTAATACATATTGCATTGTTTGTGTAACACAATAAAAAATATACCAAAACAAGGTTTAAAAACCTGATATTTCGTGTTATATATTTCAATTGGTTATTGTTCCTTTTAAAAACTAGAAATATTTTAAAATTCTAAACAAAAAATGGTATAATTAATTCATACAAATGTACTGCAACGGTGCCATTGTTTCAATAAAAGAACGTATTGTAAATGGGTTAATCTATAGTCTGATAATGTAACAACTAACAAATCAATTATTTATTTATTAACATGACACTAAAGCCTTCCCGATCATATAAAAAAAACTTCTATATCAATTGGTAAACTGGTTTGAATGATACAATTTCAATGAAGCAATTGATTTATATCTATATATAAGTTGTTACCAAAATGAATTTTTGAACAAAGGTAGCATCAATAGAAATTTCTTAAATTCATAAAAATTCTTTCTCCAAAAAATGCAACAACAATACCACCAAATTGTTCCGAAAAAAGTTCTTCTTTAAACTTTAATCATTTGAAATTTTGTAGCTGAAAACAAACTATTGCCGCGTCAATATAAAAATCGTTTTAATTTTAGAAACAAAATTTAGAAAGAAAATACAGAAAATTGCTTTTATAAATCAAGTACAAAAAAAACTTTGCTCGAACAAACAGCACTGAAACTATCAAATTGTCTCTCCAACTGTCTTCTTCCTATTTCTCTCCCTCTCTCTCAAAATATTAGAGCAGTGATTCGAACTACTCCACCCACCCCTGCCCCCTCCTCCTTTCTTCAAATATAAGAAGAAGTTCTGAACTCTCCGAAGCTTTGAGTCTCTGTCATATCTCTCGTATAAGGAAGGCGAGAGTGGACAGTCTTTAATTTCTTCCTCACCAGATAAATCTCGTCACTATTACCAAACCACAAAGTGAGGACGGAGAGCGATGTGCTGGATTTTACGATCTGTTGAACAGCACTTTCCCCTCCAGTCCATCTTCCCGCGGGCTCCTCCTCTCTTGTCTCTTTCTCTAATCTAGTTTCGATGATGGTGACCCTTTCACTCTTCAAAGCACGGCCTTCCGCCAAGTTAGGAAATCGCTTAAAAGTTATCACGATCACAAACAAGTAAAAAGAAAACAACTCTTTTTGTGGCTTTTTTTGTAGAAAGGAATTGATAGAAAGCAGAAATGTAGGTAACTGTTAATAGTTATTCTATTCTATTCTATTCTATTCTATTCTATTCTATTCTATTCTATTCTATTCTATTCTATTCTATTCTATTCT
>JAUZNC010001008.1:14055-38580 GCA_034780395.1 Vannuccia rotundouncinata | reverse complement strand
TGCTCTGCACTCGTCAGTTAAACTCATGCTCCACATTCGTCAGTTTAACTCATGCTTTGCACTCGTAATTTATCAATGTTTCACTCCTCATCATATGCAATTTTTTGATTTTAATGTGTTTAATGTGGTACCAAAATCAATACATTTTAATTTGTGTGCTGATGCACACACAAATCAGAACTCGGACTATTGTTAGGAACATTATTTTATTTTGAATTTCTGAGATTATACATTAATTAATATGAAGTTTATTGATTATAACATTTGTAAATTTTATGTTACAAAATTAATTTGTTAAAGGTATTTTTAAAAATCGATAAATGAAATTGAATAGGCATTCTAAGGTGTTTTTAATGTTCAGTGTTTTTTTATGTGTATATGTTCTATGTATTTTGTATATATATCAATTAATGATTATACCTACTTAATAGGTAATTAATGATTATACATACAGTAAAATTGATTAAAAATAAATACTATTTATCAACATTATTTTCAATAATAAATCAATGCCTATATCGCCCACGTAAATTGTTTTGGTGCCCCGTGTTCCTTTGTTCAAATGTTTAGATAAAAAGATTTTTATGATAGAATTGTTCAAGGATGAGTCATGTGAATTTTTGGACTGGTGTGTTTTCGACATTGTATAGGTCTAGCGGCTTCAGACAGACATATGGCAAACATTAGTATATGGAGAATATATCTACATATAGTTATTAAATAAAAATATGCTACATAATATACAAATATTGAAATAAAATACTATTCCAACTCACTTTCTTAAAATATCTGGATCTCCCCATCCTTTTCCATACAACTTTTTTGTTAATAAAAAATTCTTGAAAATTCTGTCAAAGTTGCTCATGCTAAAAATAAATGATTATAAAAGTATTACAAATATTTATAAGTATTAAACTGGAACAATCATAATATACAGATAGTTGTTTCCTTTTATTAATATCCCTAAAGAGTAGTATTTATAACTTATCTATAAATCCCTCAGAATTTACTGTTTAATAAACAAATCGACTTTATAAACATAAAGTGTCAACACTAAGTGCACAAATAAGTTAAAAAGATAATTTCGAATTAACCTTTTTAGTTTAGAGCTGTAATAGTGTAATGATGCCAAACCAGTTACCTCAATGTCAACTTTAATAATCATCAAATAGTGAATCTTCAATTAAATTTTATTTGAAACTTTGTCACTATTAATATATATGAATTTTAACATGCAAAGTCAGATGTTATAATAGATGAGCTGATTAAAAAAAATTTAAAAGGATGAAAACCTCAACTGAATTTAATTAATGAAGACTAGATTATTCAATTTATAACTCCTTTTGTATAACTTGGTTGAGCCTGCCTAACCAGTGGAAATGTATCAACCTAAATGATTTCCTTCTTTTTAGTTTACACTGTTTCTATACAAACAGGTAGTTTTATTTCAGCTTTGTGTATGTATTGGAAAATTCAGGATTTCCATGTCTTTCCCAATTATAAATTCAAAAGATTTTTAAGGGACAGTTACATTAAATTTAATATTGTTTCAATACATGTATATCATAATATTATTAATAATCACAATTATATATAAAACTATGAAAGAACAGGTTATTAATATGTTAACAAGATTGAATTTTTGAATGAATTTGTCTTCTAATATTTTATTGAACAAAATTTAAAAATATATAAATTAACATAAAAGAAATAATTTAATCAGTATAGTATTAAAATTCAAAGTGAATTCAAAGTATATATGTACATTTTCAAAAATGCAAGGGTTCTCAAGGGATAGTGAGAACCCGGAGAATTGCAGCAATATTATTTATATTTTTTTTCATCCACTAAATAATATATTATTTAAGTTACTATGCATATAGTATATATAGTGTTACAATATATATATATAAAAATGTTACACACATATTGCACATAATATTGAACAAAATTATAGAATAATAATGTGACAGTAAATAGCATTATATAACAAGTTTATAATTAAACTTTTGGATTAAGATTATTATAAATAACATGTTGCATGTCACTTGTTTTATGAAGGAATTGATTTTTATGCATGAATAGATAAACTACATCTGTTATTGAGGCTGGAAAATGAATGGTCTCAAGGACAACCCATCTCACAGTATCCTTCACCCAACAGACGTTGATGTCATGGTTCACACAACCCATAATTCAGCATCCTTCCCCCAACCGATGATGATGTCATGGCTCACACAACACATCATGCAGCATCCTTCCTCCAACAGATGATGATGTCATGGCTCACACAACCCATCATGCATCATCCTTCCTCCAACAGATGATGATGTCATGGCTCACACAACACATCATGCATCATCCTTCCTCCAACAGATGATGATGTAATTGAGCTCAGTTGTTGTTGTTACTCATCCCCAATTGCCCAGTTCACCAGAGTCTTAAACTTGTTGCAGGAGCCAATCAGAAGAGAGAGGGGGAGGATGTTAGTTAGTAGTTGATTAAGCTGCGACATTCCTCTCTCTCTGCTCTGTTATTGATCATCAGTTTCTCTTTATCTATCAAGATTGCTTCTGCAAATCTGAGAAGAAGCGGATTCTGGTTTTGCGATAGAATGTTGACTTCCATGGTATCATTACACTGTGCTGATATTTGGAGCTTTGTTCTGTAGTGAGGTGTTTGTGGTACTTTGTATGTAGGGTGTGCATAGTGCTTCCTATGTATTGCTGCTTGCATTTCTTACATTTTAGCTTGTATACGACATTAGTTGTGGTGCATAGGTTATTTTTCATCATACAGGACCACTTTCCACATGCTTTGGCCAGGGTTCTCTGCTTGAGTTCTTCTTGGAGAGTGTAGGATCTATGGAAAATGCATACTGGGATATCTACTTCACAGAATATTTGTTTCAGTTTGAAATCAGTGTGGTCATCAATGTATGGGAATTCATAGTAAACTTGGTTGTTAGGTTGTTCACATTTGCTTCTCACTTGTTGGTGAGTTTTCCAATATAGTTATTGGAGTAACCATTGCATTTGCACATGTAGTTACTGAGGTGTATTTCCGCTTTTGCTGGATTGGTGCATCAACTTTTCCTTTGGTTTGCTTTGATTCTGGCTATGTTCAGTTTGGTTACTGTGGCTAGAGCTGAGCTGTAGTGGGGGACTACGTCTTTCTTGGGCATCTTGTGGTAAAATTGTGTGGTTATTTCTCCTTCTGGTGTGGCTCTGAGGTCAAAATCCAGGAGTGATAATATGTTGGTGTTGCTAGGATATTCTCTTTCGAACTTAATATTGGGATGTTTCTAGTTAAGTCTCCCAAAGATGGTGTTGGCTTCTGTTTTTGATCTAGTCATTAGGAAAGTGTCATCTACATACCTCATATAGATAGAGTATGAGTTGATTGTGGAGAGCACCGAAGTAAAACAACTAGTCACTGACAAATCCAACAGCCTGTCAGAATCTGAACTGAAGCTCCTTTCAAAAGGCCCCAAATTCGCCATTTAACAAATATTGATGCAATCGGCAACATCAATGCAGCATTCAGCAAAATAGCATATCAACTAAAATCCAGAGGCAAATCTACTATCAAACCAATCTAACTGCACATAGACTCCCAATGTTACCAACAGCAACAATCTGGAACAGACAAAGAGACACCAACTCACAATTAGAACACAAACTCTGAACTGCATATGCAAAAATCAATGCAATAACTAATTCAAACAGCTTCAGATGCAATACACCTAACATGACAATATCCGAGCAAAAGACTCTTAAAACCTTAAAGTCCAAACCCCTCAGTTTCCACCCTAGTGATAAAGGAAGCGAATTTTGTGTCATCAAGAATAAAAAATATAATGAGGCAGCTAAACAACACTTAAGTGACACCACCATCTACAGGGAGATCAGGAATATCAAACCGACCACCATTGAGATCAATACTTTGACCAACTTAACTAGGATGTACACAACTAGCAAATCAAGCACCCCAAAGTTATACATTCTAATCAAAACCTACAAAGAAGGAGATCAAATAAAGGTCAGATCCATAGTATCTAGTCTGAACAGACAGCCTACAAAATGTCATGGCTAATGAGTTGACTACTAACCCCACTACTAATGAAGGCACCAGGGCACCTCAGCAGTAGTCAACAGCTACTCGACCATTTAAATTAACTTACCAAGGAACAAGTGTAGGAATTTAACTACTGGCCTCATACACTTCCATCCCACCAAATGAATCCCTTGACAACCTCTGTGAAAGACTAACACAACAAACCGACCTTATTTTATCCCTTAACATCACTCACATAAGAAAAATAATCCAATCTATCCTTGACAACAGTATCTTCACATACAAGAACTAATTTTTCCAACAAGGTTAGTGGCCTACCTATGGGCAGTAGCTTATCAGGACTTCTCACAATACTTTTCATGGACAAAATTGAAAGGAATGCACTCTCTACAATTACCTCATACTCTATCTATATGAGGTACATAGATGACACTTCCTAATGACTAGATCAAAAACAGAACCCAACACCCTTTTCAGGAGACTTAACAAGGAACATCTCAATATTAATTTCAAAATAGAATACCTAGCAACACCAATACATTATCACTCCTGGATTTTGACCTCAGAGCCAGATCAGAAGGAGAAATAGCCACACAATTTTGCAAGAAGACAGCCAAGAAAGACCTAGTCTCCCACTACAGCTCAGCTCTACCCACAGCAACCAAATTTAACATAGCCAGAATCAAGCAAACCAAAGGAAAAGTTGTTGCACCAATCTAGCAACAGCAGAAATACACCTCAGTAACTACAAGCAGACACTCAAATGCAATGGTTACACAATAACTTTATTGAGAAACTCACCAACAAGTGAGAAGTAAATGTGAACAACCTAACAACCCAGTTTACTATGAATTCCCATACATTGGACGACCACACTGATTTCAAACTGAAACAAATATTCCATGAAGTAGACCTCCCAGTATTCATTTTCCATAGATCCTACATTTTCTGACAAGCACTCAAACAGAGTACCCTGGCCAAAGAATGCAGAAAGCAGTCCTGTACAATGGAAAATGTAACTAATGTTATATACAAGCTAAAATGTAAGAAATGCAAGCAGGAATACATAGGAAGCATTATCCGTGCCCTACAAACATGGTACCACAAACACCTCACTACAGAACAAATCTCCATATATCAGCACAGTGTAATGATACCATAGAAGTCAGCATTCTATTGGGAAACTGGAACCCGCTTCTTCTCAGATTTGCAGAAGCAATCTTGATAGATAAAGAGAAACTGATGATCAATAACAGAGCAGAGAGAGAAGAATTTCGCAGCTTAATCTACAACTAACTAACACCCTCCCCTTCTCTCTTCTGATTGGCTCCTGCAACAACAACTACACTCTGACAGATATTATGCATTATGTACCTATATATATCAGTACACTCCATACCTCTCACTTACTGTATTTTTTTATAATTGCATGAATAGAGTGTTTACACCAAAAGCTTGCAATATACATCAATAATAGCAGCAAGAGCTCTTGACTTCATATTCTATATTTATATGCTTCTAGATTTTCTCATTTTGTTAGTTATTTTATTTGTGTGCTACCTAACCTTTTCACTTTTATTTGAATTTTTGCCACTTACATTAATATTAAACCAAAATATAAATATTAAATATTTTAATTTGGTTCACTGCAGGTATCACTACCAATACTCTCCTCCCTATGTTTGCCCTGATCAATCAAACAGATCTGACAACTGAAAGGGACAAACACTAATGTAATTGGATGGCCAAAGAGAAGGCATGTGAAGGTGACTGCTTTCATTTAACTAAATGAGGTGGAAAAAAAGGTTAACATTTATACTTAATATTTTTCTATTTCTGTTATTAGTTTTTCAGTTTATCATTATCAACTGACAAATGTGATCATTTATTTGATACATTTTTTACGCCCAGTCATTCTTCAATGGACAATCAAAGATCAGGACATTGACAAAATCTTGAATGGAAAAGTGAGAATTGGGTAAGAAGAAATCAGCCATGTCTTCCTTGATAGTCTTCATGATCCTGAGGTTGACCTCAATTTAGTTTAAAAAAATTTCAGTAGGTGCATATTGGCAATTAAATCCTTGCATCAGAAAATTTCTGGCAAATTCCAAATGGAATTGCTCATCCAGTAATGGGAGCAAAGATCAGAGTCAGTCTATAGGGGGACACTCCTGTTTGTGTTGGTATTATTATTACTGTCAACTCATTACACATGCTCCAACTGAGAAAGAGTGGCTCTGCAGGGGGTGTTGTAAAAGGGATAGGGTATTTTATATAGTTAATTGTAGGTGTCAAGAATCTCAACATTTACAAAATCTTGTAAGTGTCAAGAATATTTCAAATATTTTGAAAATATTTGAAAAGATTTAATTTAAACTATAAAAATGTATAATAGTAATATTAAAAACAATAATAATATGAGCAATATTAAATTTGGAGCTGTCGAGAATCATTCACAACAGCTCTGAAATCTGATAGGTGTCAAGAATCATTCTCTTCATTTACAAATTAATATATTAAATCTTGAGAATATTTCAAATATACTGAAAATATTTAATCTAAACTATAATTTTTCATACTATTATATAATATTATTAAATAGTTTTGATTAAATACAATACATAATATGTGATATTTCATCACAAACTATTAAAAAATCTTAAATTTTCCAGTATCCCCACTGAATTTCTCTGTAAAATCAAATTTGGATCACACAGTCAATAGCAATAATGAATTATTTGACAGTGTGGTCGCAACAGCTATGTATTTATTGAAGTTTATTTTATATTTAAACACTATTGCAAATATTTAAAAATTTATGTTTTAATGAAAGCTAAAACAATACGTTATTCATATGGATTGTTTGTTGCCTTTGAGTTCCAGGAATCTATATTTAACACAAAAATTCTCTTTTTACCTCAAATGCGAAGTATAAATGTTGTATAATGAGGGAGCTAAATAAAAGTATATTTTAGCAACAATAAACTATAAATTGCATGGTGTTTGTTAAAAAAATAACCGTACATATATAAGTAAAATTCAGTTGCAAAATTCTGATATAATTAAATTTCTGAGAATTATTTTTATAATTTTTCCTTATTTATTAAATATAATTAATATTCATCCCTTTTTAAGTATAAAGATATAGAGAACACTATTTCAATATATCAATTAAAACAATATCACATATAAATATTTTACAGCAGAATAAGCTAATCGTCCCCCCCCCCCTGGTAAGTAGTAGCGAAAAAAAACTGGTTAGGTTACCAAAAAAAATAAATTGTTTTAAGAATGTAGCAAAAAATAGCAGATGCAGAAAAAACTAAACATTACTAATTACAGATTAACAGTTATTGTGTGGGAAAATATTGAATCTGAAAATATATAGTTTATAACCAGGATTTGGCAAACAAAGTATGCCTATGTATAACATTATTATTAAAGAAGAACCTTATTCCAGATAATTATTGGAACCTAATACAAACATAGGTACATAATATAATAACTGGTAAATGCATGAGTAAATAGTTAATAAGTCAGTATATAAGAACTCATATAACACGGGCTTATAAAACTCATTCATCAGAATTTTGTCATGCAGGTTTGCGAATTTTACGGTGAGAACGGGCTTATTTGTGTACTGAAATTCTTGTACTGCGATAAATTTCCATATTTTATTCGGGATTTTGTTGTGTGGACTATATCTAAATATAATGTTGTTTTTGTTGGAGATGAATTTGTAGACTGAGTATAGTGGATTGTTGTTCAACTAGAGGTCTACGTTAATGAGATGTTGTGGCTGCTGACAATTAGGGAAGTTAGGTTGAACTATTTGATTTGGTCTGACAGAAACTGGCACTGATTCAACTGTGGGGCTTGACATGACTGGATTTTGCATTGAGGGAACTGTAGGGTTTGACCTGACAGGGGTAAGAACAACAACTGATCATCAACAAGTGAGTGGAAATAAAAGCGAAAATGGATTGCGTGTTGTTACTCTGTCTAACCCATCTATTTTAATACTGCAAACTTGTCATGTGGAAGAACTTCTTTGACAGTACGAATTAATTCTATCCCATTTGTTTGGGTAATTTCCTGTCCCATTCTGTATAAAACATCTGACTCCAGTCTGAAGAGAAAGTTGCAAACGTTTGTGTACATCAAGAGCTTCTTTGGAACTAGCGCATAGTGAGTACGAAGAGATGATTCCTTTAGAAACCAAACTTCCCGCCATGTTTTTGTTATGTTTAGAATAGTAATTTTTTCTAAACGATTGACAAACGATAGGCAGTCTCTTAAAGTTATACCGAAAGTAAATTAATTGTGCTGTTGAAATGTCACAATCTGGGTCAGGAATGTTTTTCTGTTGGAGTAATGCACGTAAGAATTGATCATTATCAAGAGAGCCATCACCTAAGAAAAAACATAAATAACTTAGTAAGCTCGTACTTTAATAACTTAGCAAATTTTTGTAGGTACTTACAAACTACCTAACAAATTCTTACAAATTATTACAAATTATTCAAGTTTTATCGTGGCGCTTACAAACTACTTAGAAAAATAGTAAATAGTTACAAAGAACATATATTTTTTTCTAATTATACGACTTTACAAAAAATTGATGAAATTTACTTAGGTACTGATTATATTGAAAACACAACTTAATAATATCAGTAATCATATATTCCGTACACACATGAATATTAGTCATATTATAAAACTAAAATAGTATATCCATTCATTTAAAATGTTTTCGTTAAAAGTCCAAGCTACTGTTTAAATATTTATTCTGTACAAAATAAATGAAAATATGTTTAGTTATACTCAAAAAAACAATCGACTTTAAATTGTGTGAACAACACTTATCACTTGAATTAAAATGGTAACAAATGTTAATTACTAAGTAAAACGTAATATTAATAAAGATTATGGATTGCATGAATTAAAAAATGCATTGCATTGTTTCTTCAAAAAAGATAAACATTAAGAACAATAAAATGAAGCAGTTTTTTGTAGATTCTTTTAGATTATTTGTAACCATAATTCACTGATTGTATCTGAAAAGAAAAAAATAATTATATCAGTAATCACATACAGTAATTATACATACTAGACATAAAATTCTCGAATACGTTTTTTAAAATAACAGTATTAAATTAATTACTAATACCAAAAAATGATTTTTTTAGGACTACAAGAATAATAGGTATATTAAAATTAAACTAAAAGCAGTGATATAAAATAAGCCGCTCAAAACAACTTTACAATAATTAAATTATAATTTTAAATTATGAAATAATTTAGCTTTACCTTCTATAACTGCGCAATTATTTTAAAAATATTTAATAAATATTTAATATAAAACAATTTAATTTAAAATACTATTCGCAACGCTTTTCTAATACTGAGGCCGAGCGGTTCAGACGCTGGATTGGAAAGCCGAGGGACGTGTAATTGTCTCAGGTTCGAGCCCTCCACGGACTCTCTCGTTTCTGACAGGGAGCTGAGACTGTTATAGCACTAGCGTCCTTTATATAGGGTCTGTTTGGATTGTACTCTTTCTATATTATTATGTTTATATTTATAATATACGATGTATGTACCATTCTGCATTTGTACCGATGATGAACAAAGCCTGTTCCTTTTATTTTTTAATTTTAATAAGCTATATTTTTCTGAGTGACAGACGCACAAAGATTACATACAACACGAACCCTTTCGGGTCGCAACAAACGACTGACACAGCTGTCAGCCAGGGACGAGGTAAGTAATTTTTGGTCCAAACCGGGGTTCGAACCCACTCGCACAGACTGCCATTAGGTTGACAGTCCAACGCTCTAACCTCTGGGCCACCTCGTCCCACTTACTCGTCCAATTTAATAAGATTATTATATTCGATAAATAGATAATTTTGTTGTTATAATACTATCATGATGACATTTAGAGGCTGGACAAATAGGACTAACATCAGACTTTACAAAGTAGTTTGTTTAGGACTCAGACATGACTTCAAAAAGTTAGTTAAAAGGACACCCCGCTTCTAACTAATGTGGGTATCGGACATATATATATTACATTTTATTATAATTTTAAACACTAAGGCTGGACGTTTCGATCCTGTAGAGAATTTTTCCTACAATGTTGTTACTTATTCTCAGAAGTTTGACGTCATGAGGTAGTTGGGGTTGGGCTAGTAGGGTCTCATTATAAAGTCCGAAGGAAAGTTAGGAATGATTAAATTAGTTAGGTCAAAATTCCTAATCTATAAATATTAGGCTCACGGTAGACAAGTTATATTATACCTTTTCAACTTCAAATTGGTAATATAAGTAAGTTCAAATTAGTGGAAGTAAATTCAGTTAGTTAATAAAAGTCTATACTTTAGAAGTCTACTCCGGCTAATCGAAACGAAAATGCTTCCACAGTTTCGTTTCGATTAGGCAGAGTTCAGATTAGTCGAAAATAAATTTTTACTGGTATACTTACGATTGTTAACCAAAATTCAATTTTACGATTGTTAATTAATAACCAAACAGTTATATAATACAAAATCTATCTTGTTGAGAACAACTTACTTAATAAATCTATTATTAGGCAAGCGTTTAGCGGACTCATTTATTAAAAATGACACTTTCACGTGATGTTGATTGTGATTTGCAGTCATACACACAATAAAGCCCACAATGGCGTCAGTCAACATTCATTATATTAATGGGGCCCAGTATTTGAATAGGTGATGCAAACACGAAGATGCAATTAGCTATATTTTAATTAGCACTATAATAGCTCACCCTATACATGTCAATAATTGATATGGTTTATAATTTGATCTAGATTACGGAAAATTATGTCCTCGGATTTATTTATAATCCCCAAAAGAAGATATGAATATCTAAATAATATTATGTAGTTGAGCTGTTCCGATTAGCCAATGAAAAATACATTGTAGGCATAAGGACCGTTCTACAAACTCTATTCAAAATTCACATTAGCCGGTGTTCCGATTATCCATTAAAAATTTTTTATCAATAGACAATAATTTGGGGATTTCATTAATTGCGTTCTGATGACTGCGTAAATCGGAACATCAGTCATCGAGTGATTGAACCAACAGGAATATTTGCCTTGACGTGCATGAATAAATTATCTATGACAAACACTGTTCGACTTCATATTTATAATAAAGTTACCTATAGGATTTTCATGTGGGTCTAAATACGAATCCGACGTTCGTGGAGGGACAAAGGATCTGTTCTTGTGGTGGTTCGAGAAATCGCCCTAGTTATAAATAAGATCGAAGGTTCACCTCATAACAGCATATTTATTGACAAGATCCTGCCGTTTCATAAGAATAGAGAAAAGGTGAATAATTTTTGTAAATGTTGATATATACATCTAGGCTCAACTTTTATCTCGGGTGTACTGCAATGGATTGGAACCAACGAATGTCTTAATGATGTAAAATGCTCCATCCAATTAAACACACCCATTTGAATTTACTTTTGCTCAATATAAATTACATAATCAGTGGCAATAAACAATATGAGACGGAAAGCTCGACTTATGCAAATTTACTTCACAAAAATGATCAATTATAAATTGATTTGTCGATGATTATTATCAGCACGTGTATTATCTGTTACTCTGACCAATTTGAAGTTGAAATAGGTATAGTTACAAGTAAAAATATCACTTAATGAAGATTATATATTAGGTTTATACTTAATATCTATTATTTACTAATTTATTGGATAAATAATTTAGTGAAATTAATAAATTGATTTCGATAAGATAAGAAAGTATTTCTTGAATAAGTAATCTGAAACTCATGACCCTTAAAGAATATATTGATCCCAAATGTAACTTTCTTCCTAAATTATGGGTTATTAATTCTTTGTATATACTGATATGTATATGATAGAAAACAAATATACAGATCCACTTTTTATTTGTATACTGATAGAAATATTTATATTTATACTGATAGAAAATATTTATATTTATACTGATAGAAAATATGTATACAAAGTCCACATTTTTATTTCCCTAAAATAAAGTATTAATTAAAAAATTTAGAAGAACATTTTTATAAACAACTATTCTCAAAACTGAGAGATAAAATTCAAGTACACGTGGAAATCTTGTTTAAATTAACGTTTTCTCAACAATATAAATGTAACAATACTTCAATTATATATGAATACATACAAAAACAAGACATAAATATAGATAGTCATCCATACCAGAGTAATAAACAAACACAATAAAAGACATTACAATAAAAATCAGGCTGTTTTAAATACAAATATAATTGGTGGCAGAGGTGACATGTAACGATAAAAATATTAACGAACAACCTCGAATTTTGGGACACAACTAATATACTATTGAGTAAATAATTAAGTAGTACATTTATTAATTCGGTTAGCATTAGTGCAATTATTGGTAATAATGACACATTCATTTATAGTCCAGTCCAATTGGCTCAACAGAACAGGGAACGGAAAATTAGTACATGGACCGCGGTTGGAACAGAACATGAAAAATCCGTTTTGGGCAACAAAAGTTATGCCCTTTTTGTTAATTGAGTCATAACCGTAGACAATGTTCCTATTATTTAATATGTGAAGAGTAACAAGACTATAATATATTTTAGTTTAAAACGAATTTTGGTATTTTTTCGGGTACAATCTCTGATGTTTCATGCAAAGGTTTAGCAATACACTATTTATTCTAGGTCAACACCTAATTTGACGACCAAATATTATACATGATAATAAATCTAGTCTATAACTAGAGATGTGTGATCTCAGCATCAATTGTGACTAGAGTTTCGCTGGTAAAATATTAATAAAAGGATCATCATAATTAAAACACATCAATAACAATTTCTATGAACAGTTCCTTTCATTACAAACAATGAAATATTCCATAGGTACAGCTTAAGTATATCTTGTAAACAGTAATGATTTGGCCCCAGCGAAATTCATGGCTTTTGATTGTTTGCACAGGTACACATACGTATTTAACATCATGAAAGACTGTAAATAAAATTCCCAAAAGAAGCTGTAAAAATCCAAAAGAATAACATTCTAATTTGAAATTTGATTGGTTAAATATTTTTTAGAAGATATATAATAGTATCAATCTTTGAAAGTTTTGAGAAAGTGTGATATTCATTATGATCAAATGAATTATACAATATTCAAAGAAATGTCAGACTTCATGAAAAATAATCTGGAACAAAAATTGAAATTTTAAAATCGTTTTACAAAATTGAAAACTGGAAAACGAACTTAACATAAACTTAAACATTTAAAGTTGCAATATTGAGTAAAAGGAATTGAATTATTTTCATAATATAAAGACATTTAAACTGTTAAACATAGTTGGATAAGAAATTTTAAATTAAAACAATTCAATATAATTAGAGACTTTATCATTAAAGAGTTCTTCTTGTATATACTACAATAATAATAATAGGCTTCTATTTTCCAAGAAGGGCTTTACAGACTAGAAGAGGTAACTCTATTTTTTTATCATTTCCAATTTAAAATCAATAAGTATCAATAAATCAAAGACACAAAACGAATCAAGATAATTTGCAGGTAGCTATGGCGTAACAAATAGTTCTACCGCTTTTAAGTTGTAGAATTAAATGGAAAATATATTCCTTCATAATCATTATGTATAACATACAACCAGATATTTAATTGGGATTGAGAGCTTAACGAATGCTGTTTTATCTATTTTTACGAAAGAAGGCAATCACACACCACTTATTCAGACTGAAGTTTTGACCTGGATGAAATCAATTTCTTGCCAATTGCATCAACTTTGAACCCAACCTTAACTAATTTAGCGTGGTCCAGAATCAGTCGTCCATCGAATAGAAATGCAGGCTTCGACATCTTTTCATAAAGATCAGTGTAGTTTAGTTGCTTGAAGAAGAAAAAGACATTATTTAAAACAGTTTTAAATAATTTTTTAAAAATACGTCTTTTATTACTGATCAGTAGTATACAAGAAAAGGTTTAATTATTTTTAAGGAACCGAAAAATACTCAATTTTGAAAATTTAATGAGAAAAGATGTACTCAAGAAAATATCTATGTCTTATAATTGCTTACTTTAAATTCGTCCCATTCTGTACAAACGACGATGGCATGAGCACCACAAGCTGCAGCTTCAGCTGATGCACAAATCTCAACGGTCGAGGCAACTGCAAGTAAACAATTCTGCGTTAGAATTTCAAAAATTTAATCTGAATATAAAAGAACAATTTATTTGGAACTGAAGACCACCTTTTTCGTCATCCCCAGAACTGGATCCCAGATCAACCCTGATTTGTCTCGCTTCAACTTTCGGATCATAAATGGCAAGATGCGCCCCTTCTTCTAGAAGATGAGAGCATACAGCAATGGCGGCTGATTCACTGTAAAATTAGAACAATAGCTTAGAATAATACAATAGCTCATAAAATTAAATACCCCTAAAAACGACAATGCAATGGTTCAAACCAGAGCTAATTAAATTACTAATCCAACTAGCAAAAATGGTGGATATCACAATTAAAATTATTTTTGAAATATTCATTTACAAAATCTTCGTCATTCTAAATATTGATTTTTCATTGTATTTAATTCAAATGATAAATTCGTAGAAATTTGATTTAAATCAATGGACGACCTTAAAACTATTAATTAAGTTTAATACATACAACTTGATAATAATTAAAATAATTTTTTGATTCAAAGAGTTAAGCCCCACTTATACGAGCATCCAGTCATTAAGGAAAAAGTTATGGATAGTAACCAATTAATTAATGACTAATCGTAACATGTGAAACAAGTGTTTTACACAAAACATCATAAAATATCGGCTAGCCAATTAGATTTTAAAATTTTAATTTGTAGCTGGAGTCGATACAAAAAATTTATTTATAAATATTTTTTAAAGTTAAATGCACACGAATTCTGATAATAAATTTATAAAATAATAGATCGTCAGGCTGACACAATCAATGTGTTATTAACCCGTACCATAACTTTTCCTACACTCCATGAGCACTTTTTTGGGTAGAAGACTATTACACTAAAGCAACTACACTGATGTAAAACACTGAGTATGGTAAATTACTGAAATATGGGATGTGAAATAGAATGAATGTTATAAAGAAATAAAATTGTTCCATACAGTTTTAAACTTATTCCAAAGACGAGTAATGGAAAAATAATGGACATTATAAATTCCAGACTTTCCATATACTGGAATAGATTTTTGCAATTCCAAGACTTTTCTGGTTTTCCAAGACCGTACGAACCCTGTTTATTATAACCTAGAGACGTTTAATTAGTAAAATAAATTAGCTAAAAAAAGAAAACTGTGAATCCAAAAAGCAAACAAAAATGATATATTATTATGTTAATTATTGTGGTAATATATATTTTAATATTATATTATCTGCAATAAACAAAATTGACTTCTTTTTAAAAATTTAAGTGGCCGTTATTAAATGTATACGAATAAATATTAATCCAGTTGCAGTTAAAATTTTATAACAATAGCAACCACTTCTAACCTTAGTCTGATATTTTTATGAGTGTCACTGAACACAAGGATAATTTAAGTGGACACAGAGACTAATTATTTCCTTAAGGTAACCACTATGATAGATTAATATTAATGATTCAGCTTGATATAATTATCAAATTTATAAGATTGTAGGTAAATATAGTAATACTCTGTAGAATTATAATCAAAAACAAAATCTCCATGTAAATAGTATGCATATTTAGTGGATAGCTATCATAGAAATATGAGCATGGTAATTTCACTTGGAAATATAATGTTCATAGCACTTTTCCACGTTTATTCAAAACGCTAAATATAGTTAATTCGTTTAAAACAGAACGATATTTTCGCATTTTCACAATTTCTAAACAAATCGATAAATTTGATCGATCGTGTTTGTAAATACCATTTCAACAAGTTACCTGATCGATATTTTAAGTATAGAAATACGTACTTGTGATAATATCTTTCTGAAAGAAACGATCCAAATCAGTTTGTTAAAACAATTCTGCAAACCCACCGAGTATCCTTAGTGTCCTTCTTGAAGGCAAAGCCGAAGATTGCAATCCTCTTATCACTCAAGGTGCCGAAAAGAGCATCAACTATCTTTCTGGCGAATCGCGACTTCTGATAATCGTTGAGCTGAACAACCTGAAGCCAGTAGGCAGCCACCTCCTCCAGTTTTAGACACTCTGCTAAATACACCTGCAACAATCGTGTTACGTGCATTACCACTGAAAACTGCGCTAATCATCCAAACTATGCACACAATACACGTACTAGATTGAGAACATCCTTCTGAAAACAGCTACCCCCAAAACCGAGACTAGCTTGCAGGAATTTGGGACCAATCCTGGAGTCCATGCCCACTGCGCTGGACACCTCGCGAACATCGGCTCCGGTGGCCTCGCAGATCGCCGACATGGCGTTGATGCTGCTGATGCGTTGGGCAAGGAAGGCGTTGGCTGCCTGCAGAAAGGGAGAGAGTGGGATAAGCTCGTCGGTGGGTTAGCTATTGAGAAATTGACTTAAAACTATGGGGACAAAGAAAAAGCTTTTCACACTTAAAAACTGAAAATTACCAATTTGAATAACCAGTTATAAGATTTTAAAATGATTTAAGACGAAATATTTTTGAGATGCAGTAAAAATCGTGACTTTCTATTTTACCAGCTGATACGATTACCTATTTGGTCTTGAATTCTGGTAAACATTTAGCTAAATTATCAACTAAGTTTCAATGTTCATTGATTAACACTGATTTGTGTAAAGAATTACATGAATTAAGAAAACGACGTTCATATCAGTACTTCCAGATTTACCCGGTATATTCGGGGAACAGTTGTTCACGATGAATTGTAACAATTTAACACGAATTTATATGAGAACAACTAAGAGGGCTCATGATTCTTGTTATAGATTATTGAACTAGCTGCGTGAATTTTGAATAATGAATAAATAAAATGTAGCAGTTTACAGAGGGACTGTATTTCAGATTTCAAACCAACTGCAAAATAAAATTCATTTGATTAAATCAAATAGATATTACGGAAATTAATATATAACATTATGTAAATTTCATTAAATGTTCATTTATTCCAATTTAATTATATACAATAATCATGAGCTGGAATTATTAATGTAGATAATAAACAGTTGTTGGACGTTGGTTATCAACGTATTGTGGAAGTACCTTACGGAAAAAATGTTGACTATGAAAGCTTTGTCAGAGTGAGAGGTGCTACGCTGTGCATTGTCAAAACCTTCATTCAGTATGTCATCAGAACAGAACAGATATTGTTATAAACATAATCAAAAAATCAATTGCTTACGTTTTTTCTAATTTTGATTATTACAGAAAATAAAAATCCTTTAACACGTTCATTTTCTTTGGTCACAAGTGAAAAAGAACCTAATCCGTTTGGTAATCTTTAATAAAGTTAAAATGTTAACGTTAGTTATAAAAATTGTAGGTGTAATATCATACACACAACGTTTTTGTAAACTAGTAATTGTATTATTAATAATAATAATCGAAACACGGCTATATAGAGAGAGATTTACTCAAACGGATGTACCAACTTCTATCTAATATTATTCTTCAGTGAAATGTTTGTAAGGTTGTAATAAAATTTGTAAGAAAAGGTTGCTCACAAATCACATTCATAGACCAAAGATCGTAATTAGTTTGTATTATATAATATTTATAAAAGTTCTAAAAAACATTTAAAAAACTGAAAAACAAATTATTCTTGACAATAACACAAAAAGAAATTCATTTCTGTTACAGATATGATAAAATACAATATTTTAAACTAATATATACATAAATAAAGTCTTAATTTTAATAAATTATTTGATTAGTGAATTAGTGACATTAGATTTTACAGAAGAGTTCAAAAATTACAAAAAGTTTTTAATGGTTATGTAAGTAATTAGAAGCATTCTTCAATGAGAACGGGGCAGGAGTGTAACGAAATATCCAGTGAGAAGTAAACAGCTTTAGCTGAGCTGAGCACTTAATGGGGGCCACGAGTGCTCATTCAAAATAAAAAAATTATAATAAGCACAACAGCTATAGTGTATTAAAATAGACAGCTTGGTACCACCTTATAGTATACCGACCGTGTTTAATTTATACATTTCAAACGGTGATTTTTCGTCAATTTTAACCGTTTGGAATATAAATTATACATGGTATAATATAATTTTAATTCGAAATAAATTCAGGACGGCTGAAATTTAGTATTTCCAAATTAACAATTAAAAAATACAAACTTACCAACTTGGACAGCTCTGACGACCAAGTATTCACGGTGATTATGCGGTTGGCTGGGACCCAGTGTTCATAGACCCAGCGCAATCGATTAACAGCTCGGTCATTATTGTCGTCTCCACCTATGAGTACTCGATCTGGTTTAAGGAGGTCCTGTATGGCCGTGCCTTCAGCCAGGAACTCGGGATTCGAGAGAATTGTATGTCGAACTGTCTTTTTTTGGTTGAGCTGTGAAAAAAAGAGAGAAAATATTGTTTTAACAATTTTACATCAAATGTTCTGGATGATGACGTTTGAGAAGGTGGATTGAACTGACTAGAAAAACTAAATGTCATTGGAGTGACGTTCTCAATAAGACTTCTTTTAATGTATTTTAAAAGGATCGGATTTGTTGAATTCAGTTAACTGGATAATAATTTAAATTAGACTAAGATTGATACAACTGTGAAATCATACAAGGACGTGTTTATTCCTGAGATGTTTCTGATATTAATTCAGAATACTCCGCTTGCTCATAAAATTAAATTGAACATCGATTAATCAATATCTCAAAACTCTCTTATAAAATGCGATCCTTCAATCAAAAAACAATTAACAAAATATGAATATATTTTCAAACGCATATTATGAAGAAGTATAATTTTACATCTGTGGGTGTAGCATCTTCGCTGCATCCATTGTGCCCGGAGGAGGAGTGAGATGTGTTCGCTCTGAGGATGTTAGCAACACTCTCCGCAGCTTTGACTGGTACAGTGCTCTTCTCCACTATGATCTTGGAGGTCTGCGCCACCTGGGCAATGTGCCGAGCAGCCTGCTCCAACCTAGACATGTCCGCAGCGCGCCCCTATACACAGATGAGGAAGATATTGAATAAATCATAATGAAACCTTCATAAATTTGATAATTGTGAATGATATACTACTCAGAAAAATGCAATCAATGAAAACGATACAGTAATATTTATTATCTTGTTAAAAATTGGGCTAATAGCTGAACATAAAATATTAAACGTGAAATAAATAGTTTAGACCAAAAATTATATATATTAAAATAATTTAAACAAGTTTATATTGGCACTGCTGGATATATTAAATCAGCAGACTATTTTGTTGAAGTAAACTTTCTAACTTTCAATATCTAAATAAAGCGAATTACTCTCCCAACTCCAAATGTCTTGGTCGGCGTATTGACACAAATGAATATAATGTCCGCCTTTTGAATTGCAGCATCAATGTCATTGGAATAGAAGAGATTTCTTCCTCGACACTCACGAACGATTTCAAGAAGGCCTGGCTGCAAAATGAGACAAAAGAGATATAACAATACCATACCATACAAATGAAGCGATACATATTAAGCATACAAGAAGAAAAATTATATTTTGAGTTTATTATGAAGATACTGAATAAAATAAAAATACCTCATAAATCGGCAAATTGTCAGTGTTCCATAGATTAATTCTTTCAATAGATTTATCGACAACTGTCACTTCTATTTCTGGACATTGTTGAGCAATAACAGCACATGTAGGACCTCCAACATAACCAGCACCAATGCAACAAATGTACTTTAATTCGCATGATGCACTTCCATTGGTTGAACTATTCTTCTGAATTTCGCCAGTCATTGGTAGTCTAAAAGTTATGTAAAAAAAATTCCCAAATTAAAATAGGAAATATTTAAAACAATATCGTAAAATAATACTAAAATAATTATATAATATATTACTAATTTAAAATGTGTCAAACTATTTCAACAGTCCTAACTAACCTATTTTATATGAAAAATAATTTATAAAAAAAACAGTTTTGCTATTTTCTTCATTTTGCCACTAATCATTTTTAGTTTTATTTTCAAATATATTATTCAACAAAGGATAAAACAATCTTTTGGTACTCATTAAGCATAATGACTTTACATAATATGTTTTGGCTTTTGAATTAGTGAAAATATAAATAAATATATTAATTTAAAAAAAGAAGTGCTTAACGCATAAGCAAGTAAATAAGTACAAAATAAATTGATAATGTAAAATATATCTAACATCTTATAAGTCTATAAAATAATTTAAATAGTTGAAAAAAGATGAATTAGATAAATGTATGTTTGACATATGAAAAGAATATTTATAGAATTATTAAAACATAAAATTCGAGAGTTGTAAGATATATTTCAAATTTCATACGTCAAAATTAAAGACATGTAGCTCCCCAAATGTTAGTATACCAATATCCTTATGGTCTAGACCCTAATATATAAGTGATGGAAAAATATGACAGACTGATTATCTCCTTTTTATTAATTATTTTTGAATCAATAAATGTTTTTAAATAAAAAATGAAAAAGATATTACTATTTGGACAATTTTCCTAATGGAATAAAGCACTAATCTGTAGGTAGTCTACACCCTGAGTAAGTAACATAGAGATCAAACTGATTAACTATGGATAACGGATTATGCTTACATTTTTAATAATACATATTGCCATTTGCAGAGATTAAAAACTGCACAATTGGAGACCACCTTTGAAAAAGCTGGTATAGTCTTCACTGAATCATACACCAGTTGAAGGCATCTCCAAAAAGGTATATGAGGAAAGGATGCACAAGTTTATAAAAACTTATTTATACAATGAAAGTATAACTACACCATATATAAAGACATTAAATAAATTTATGCAGTCTTGAAATAGTGTAATTTGATTTTAAGAATGTCCAAGTGTACTTGATGAGTTATAGGGTAACAACTAAATTAATTAATACTGTATCTGTTTAATGTGTGTATAATATAAATGAATTAATATAGAGTGTAAATTTAAAATTTAATCTAAAATCTAAAATTTAACAGTGTGTTTCAAACACAATAATATGAAATATAAGTATAAACTTTTTGTATAAAAATGACTGGTATGCACGAAAAATGTCTATAAAATCTGCATTTCTACTCCAATCATTTGTGCTAGCAGGATTCTATTTGTTGGTCTGTTTATGTAAACTTGATCTCTAAGAACCCCCCAAAGAAAAAAAGATCTATAGAAAGCCACTCTGTAGGACCTCTCCAACCTATCCAATAATCTGGAATTTATCTTGCTGCAAGACTATATAGTGAGAAGGGCCACCATCTAGTTGATAGACTTTATTTGAATGTCTCCTTTGCTTGATGAAGGGAATTAATTTCTCTTGAATATCTTGACAGTATCTTTCAGTATTGATTATCTCAAAGTTAATATCATAGAGTTGATTGCATAAAGCAGTATTAGCTTACTATTGGTAGTAACTTGAGAAAAAGCAATAAATTTAGTGTCACTACCGATTGCATAAACTACCTATTTATACTACCAAAGACTGGTAGGTATAACTCGATTATTTTGAATTAGTTTACATGTTAGCATTGGAAAAAAGGGCAGGACATATAATGTGATACTGAATGTATTATATCTTAAATTACATTGTAAATATATAAAAATTTATAGAAATTTCTGAAATTATTTTAGGTCAAATAAAATAATTTTGTCATTGATATAATAATTAACTTCTCTATTTGGCAAACTACTTCTCTTTATATGTAAGACAGCATCCAAAATAAAAAACAGGTAAATCAATAACAAACTGATTAAAATAAATTAATTTTTCTCATGAAAAACAAATTGTTATAAATATACCATATAAAACAATAAGGCCTCACAATATATATACCAATTAAAGGAGCTTACTTGTGCAAAGATATGTTGACCAATTTGGTCTACTTCACATCTCTATTAGTATAATTATGGGCCAAACAAGATTTTACCATTTTGTCTGTATGCCCATTTTTATTTCAGAAATTAAATTTGCTGATCTAGATAAATTTTATTATGATATCAATGCATTTTGCTCTCAAATGAAAAGTATATGAAAATTTTTAATTGTAGAAATAAACAATAACATTGTATAATTTGCAGAAATTAAGAACATTGTATTGGAGTTTCCAAATGTCAATTGGTTAATCTATAAAAAGTATACATAGAATTCCCAAAACTTACCCCAGGTATTAGTTAGTCTAGTAGCATGTTATTACCACTTTATGCAACTGAATTTACTTCCTGGTAGTAACTGCTATCAGTTTTATGGATACTAATGGTAGCAGCTAATACTGCTTTATGCAATTGACTTATCTTCCACAAAATTTGGAAGAACTTTCAGTCTCAATTCATCTCCTATTACTTTCTTTTCAAAACACCAAAAATCAAATTTTAATTCAAACACTTCAAATGATTCACTATCAAGAGATAAAAATGGCTTCATTATCCTCGTCACCAATGTTAAAGTAAGAAGTCAATGTTGTCTGTACTTGATATCATAGAAACATGGATGATTATATACAAACAAAGCAAGACAATAAATAAGTACAGTTCAGCATCATTCAGTTTTGTGCATATAAGTATAACAATTGATATATATATAATAAATGTTATGCACAATATATTACATAACCTCTACATTTTTAAAAAGAATTATACTACAAAACTATATTAAAATATATATGTCAATTTAAATTTTAAATAGCAAAAATACCTCTGATTCCACTATAGATTAGCTAAAATAACACAAATTCCACTCTAGAATAGTATGACAAACTCCAATTCCACTCTAGATTATCTAAAATATAACAGATCCAGAATCAGATTTAGTTTTGCTAATTAAAATTTGAATTGACATATATTAAATATTTTAGTGTATTTTCATATTATTATTCTTTATAAAGATTTATGTTTTTAATTTTATTCCTTAAATTTTACTTTTTCATATTAATAAAAACAAATTAATTAGTTCTTTAATTTATATTTTTTTTTATCTGGAAAAATTTTGGCATCAGAATCAGTTTTTCAGGAATCTGCATTGGTATTTATTCTGTGCAGGTATGTTTGGCATCAGGTTTTATCTATTTAGCCAAACTATATGTATAAGCATAATTATCTATACTTTGTAACCTCATTACAGAGAGGTTAGGGACATTTAAGCATTTTATATTGTACTAAAAACTCTCATTATTTAAATTAATTTTTTTTTAATTTTGAAAAAAAGAATGGCCCCCTATCTGCAGTCCCTGGTAAAGTATACTTTTTTATGATTGCAATTCAGATTTTAATGGCAGGATACTCTTAAATTAATTTAATTATTTTGCCATTTCTTATCTATTTATATATATAAATGGACTTTTCATGAATAAGATCTCCTTCATAAAAGCTATAGAAAAATTCAAATAACCAAATATAAAAGATTCCATGTAAAAGATTATAAAATATTTTTTAATATTTAGCATTGAAAATATTGAGAATAGCTTTATATTATAATAAATTTCTTTGTCATGAATATCCTAATTTCTATTCATACTTTACATACAAAAAGAAATAACCTCAGACCTCAGCAATATGCAAAAAAAATCATGTCAAAACAGTAATTGATATAATATTGTACAATGAAAATATATAAATAATTAATATTATTCTAATACAGTAAGACTTACTACTACCTCCCAATGATGTGTTTAAAAATGATTAAAGATTAAATGTTGTCGTAAATATTGGAAAATTTAATAGACATCTTGAAACGATTTACAAAGTTAGAAAAATAAATTGACAAATAGGGAATTATCTAGATATTCAATCAAATAATTAATGCTGTTGATATTATTAAATATTTTTACAGTTTATTCAATTCAGTATAATTAGAAATTATTTATTTTAGATGTAGTCTGTATCTCTGAAATATAAATTATTTTAAAAATTTATAAAACGTACAAAGACAATAAATAAAATTTACAGGCATCTCACCCCTTAGAAGTAAATAATTTAGCGCTATAGTTTTTGAATAAAATAATGATATATTAAAACATCAAGAATACCAAGTAAATAGTCATATTATGTTTTAATGATTCAGTAATATTAAAAAAATTAAGTATTAAAATATTTTATTCTTTTTTATAACATTTTAAGTACCAGTTGGATTGCAGCTTAGTTCGAATGTATATTGTGGTCTATAGATGAAATGTACTCTCTATAATACAAAATTATAGTTACAATAAGTCACAGAATATAAGTTATATAGCAACATTCA
>JAUZNC010001008.1:0-12332 GCA_034780395.1 Vannuccia rotundouncinata | reverse complement strand
TGCATGAGTTCGGCTTGTAGATGACCAGGATTATTTTCTGATTAAAGTTACAAACATCGCATTGATTGCCTGTTTCTCAACGAGGTATGAACACAGATTCCAGTCACTGTAGGTAGTCCTATAGGAGATTCAGAATTAACTCTTTTGAGACCAATCCCGCTTTTCTAATAGCCATTTAAAAAAATATTAGAACGATTTTTCCTATCATTAATATAAAAAGTTAAATATACCATTTATGTTCTGTTTAACTGTGCAGTTCAAAGTATTCTATCCAAAACTGAATAAAAATCCAACATTGTATATATTCTGTTTTTATTAAATTAAGATTTAAAATGAAAAGGAAAACTTCTGAAATTCCCCATAAAAGTATAGAAAGATTGTATTTTATATTTTTTATAAAAAATATTTTTGTCCTGTGACAATTAATTATGATATGAAAGTTATTTAGAATTCTTTATAGCTCTATCTGTTAGAATAATATTTTAAAATAAAAATAACGTCTTGGTAAGTTTCATGTTAGTCAGATGATTTATAATGACCGTAGCAATTTGAAATTGTGATACAATCAGTAATTTATATTTCTCCATCCATAGCCAAAAATCTGTAAAATTGTTTTTTCGAAAAATTTATTAAAAAATTTTTCCTAAAGTAAAATGGATTTTAATTCATTTTAAGGAAAATTTTAACTTTTAATTTTTGAATTAAAAGAGAAGTAAGAGAACAATTAGACCGAATTTAGGACTCAGATTAAATTTTAATTTGTTTAATTTGGTTAAAAGAGAACTAAAAGTCGGCAAAACAAGGAACAGATACGCAATCGTATTAACTATAGAGGGAAGATACTAAAAAAATATATTAAAGATTCTATATTGACCAAGGAATGTCTGAAAATTGGCTAATATAACAACTATAACACAGTTTAATAAAAGAAATAAAGGAATTCATTTCAACGAATCGGTTTTAGCCAATCAAATGCAAACAAAGCTTGGGATTTAAAAAAAAACTACGGAAAATGTGTGCTATAAAAAACAACGAATTAATAAATATTTAAAAAGAAAGTTAAAAAAATAAAATTAATGCAAAAAAAACTTTTTTAGACCCAAAAAAGTATAATTTCAACCAACTAGCCTAGACGAACACGTTGGACTTGAGAACTGTGCAATTAGACTTTTACATTTATTTTAATCCTGGTCAGAAATTAATATAGCCACCCTTTTAGTGTTTTTTCGATTTTTCTGTGGACGGTACAGGAAAGCTCCAATGAAGCCCAAATTTTGGCTCTGGACTTAGAATTAATTCAATTCTACAATCAATAGCATAAGTTTGAAAACATTTAGTAAAATGGATCATTTCAAAAACGCATAACCCCAATTCACTTAAATCACGATCGCCCCCTAAATAAGAGTGCAAACGTGAACATTTTTTTAGAATATCTCGGGCGTCGGCTAGTACAAGACAATTCGGCGATAACTCGAAAATTTTCACCTGGGCCGTAAATGTCCTATAACCAGTGAGCTCCAATTTAAACCTTAACTTTGAAAAATGTTTAAAACTCCCCTATGAATATTTTTCTTAGATTTTCCGGATCTTATTATATTATTGTATACAAAAAATCATGAAAGTTTTGAGTCGATAAGATCACCCAAAAATAAAAGCGACAGATTTTTTTTGCAAAAATGTAATACCTATCAAAGGGTATCTATATGTGCAGGTTCAACGAAGTTTCGAAATTTAAATCTGTCAACGGGTTCGGCCATTTTGCTCCCTTATCTTTAACAAATGTGAACATTTATTGTATTAAATTGAGTAGTTATAATATATTACTTAAAATTATTATTGAGTAGATCATAGGTATATACTTTATATATTAAAAAAACAACAAAGTTAAATATGTTCTTGGGGCCCGTTCCACAAAAATACTTAAGTACTTAATTAAGTAAATATGCGTTCCGCAAAATATAGTTAATTATTTATTTTACTTAAGTAAAAAGTTAATTATTACTTAATTAAATATTTAATTAAGTAATATTGCGTGTTAAATTCACGAACTACAAAGAATTGGTTTTGGCTCTACAGTGATTACGAACAGTTATAGGAAAATTGCGCAACATGTTCCAGTTTGTTCGTCGTGCATCTAAGAATTACATCTTAAATCATTATTTATTTTTATTAAATTTTTTCAAATATTGTTTATTTTTATATCCATTTGTCGATCAAAAACTATACTTTTCAAGACTAATGTTTAATTATTTTACAAATAAAATATTATGATTTCATAATACAATTAATTTATATATTTAAAAATTATTTATTTGTATTAAGTTGTTTTACAATTGATTCATATGTTTTACTACATTATCAGTATATTTATTAATGTGAGTGGAATTTTAAAAACGTGTTGTCAAGGTCTGTATTAGTAAATATTTAGGAGTTTCATTTTATTAAAAAATAAAAAAAACTATTTATATTTATTGAATTTGATAAACGGTGTGGTATCTTAATTCATTTAATATTAAATTATACCCCCGGTAATATTTCTGCTCCTTAAATTTTATATTGACACAGTGGCTTGGTTATATATATAAACATTTTTAATTGTACTAATTCATAAATTTATAACTTAATAATTTATTTGGTAAAAAAAGAAAATATAAAACAAATCCATATAGTCAATAACTAACATTAAACTTACTATTTAAACTTTTAATTTGATTATAGCTGCAAGTAAGGTATTTAAATTGAATTTTATTAATTAATAATTTTAGACAGTATGAATTATATTACACCAACTAGCTTTAAATGTAATGTATTATATTATTACTGTATGCTTTTTGCTTCAGAATCGAAATTAATCATTTCTAAATAAATATATTTTTATAAATCTAATGATTACATACAACATATATAAATTACAAAAAATTGTATAGCTATATTAATAAACCTAAACTATAACCTTTACTTTTTATCAAAAAATATTAATTATATAATTAATAGGGCTTTAGAGCAAACTATTTAGACACAGGCCATCAATATCAGGTATTTAAAATAACTTATATATCTGCTTTTTTAATAATAACTTTTCAAAAAAGCTAATTGAAAAAAATAAGTTTTCCAAAATTTCTATAATTTTGTTATATAATAATTCATAAAAATAAAATCTGGGTAAATATTTTCAATACTACATATATTAAATATATCCATTAATTTTTATATATAAATTTATTAAAATACCCTATGAATTATTAATTTTATTATAAATATTTTAATTATTGAAAACATTATTAGTTATAGTTTGAAATAATGTTTTTTTCTATAAAAAAATATTCATAAACATTACACTTTAACAAAAACTAAATCTGCAATCTAAAAATAAATGCTTAGGTGGCATATTAGTCAAAAAAGGAAAAATAACTTCAAATTGTTCAATCACATTAAAGGAATCTGCCTATAATTTCATATGAAGTTTTTTGCATAACATGCTGGCTAAGAATTTTAAATGCATAAATTTTAGATTACAGATCTAGTTAAAGTATATATATATATATTTATGAAAATATTGTATCTGTAAATATTAATTTATTAAAATGCATATATACTGTACTTATAAAACCAAAAATATAATAATAACATGAATCAAGTGTAATTCCAGCTTTTTTAAATTTCTGAAAATTTATATGATAATCTAATTACTATGTTTAATAAAAAATATATTAGTATAAAATAAAAATAAATTATAAGGTGTATATTATACATAACTGTTTCTTCATAATTTGTCAATAAAATGAGTTAAAATTATAAAAAAGTAACAATACTTACTTGATTATAAACAGTTTAAATCCATTTTAAATTATATAATGGTACAGGCTTGTCCTGCTAATTTATATATTAAAAAAAATATTAATATTTTTTCCACAAAAATAAAAATGATCATATTCATATTCATATTTATAAATTTTTTTTTTTTATATTAAAACTGTGTTGGAAAACTATGCTAAGTAATAAAGTTAACAACAAAGAATTTTAATATTTTTTCCAACAGGAATGAATGATTACATACATCTGTATAATTTCTATAATTGTAATTTTTTGACATATTGACAACTTCCAACAAATATCTAACATTTAAAAAATAACAATTTGAAGAGGGGTGCCATAGCACTCCCTAAAATTCCCTCTGAAATCAAACCTGTGAATTAAAATATTTGTTAAAATTATATAAAATAATGACAACAGCCATAGTAAACAACATAATATATGGCATAGTAATGATATGTGAATCATAATGTTTTATCAAGATTTATGTATTAAACCTAACAGTCTAGGAGTATAGTAATAACAGAGGCATGATAATGTTCATTGCATTGAATTTAAATATAAATTCTTGGTTGATAGCAATATTCACTATAACTCTGTTTCAGATTTAGAATCTGAATCTTCTGCAATAGTTGTAGATCATCTGAGACCTTCATAGAAAATCTCATAAGTTCCAGGCATCAATTTTTTAGCCAGTTTCAACAAATAATATACTTTTTTAGAGTTTATTTCATGTGTGGAAGAATAAAGAAAGGGCATTTCTGAAATAATAGGGTCATTTTGTCTTTGTCTTTTTCATTTTCAATAATCAATCTCATGCATGCTTTTGTTGTTTTAACTATTTACAAAGTGATAATTGAACTTAACTACAAATAAGTGTTTAGGGAACTGCATTTGGTGCACTTTCAATGTGAGAAATTGGTCACCATGATCATCCTTACTTCTACAAATGATTTGGTACAAATGGTGTATGTGAGTTGATCCATCAGCCCTGTCCATCATGCAGAACATCCGGTTGCCTTTAGGAGCCAGCACTAGACCATCACAATGATTTGGGTTGTTGACCTGAAAGAAGGAGACCTCTTTCATGTCAATGTTTGCAGACAACCAAAGATTGCACCCTTTAAACAGCATTGCTGGTGTCTTCATGGTAGTGGAATTAACTGCATTTCTATTTTGGAGAAGAAAGGTTTCAATTGCATTATTGAGCTCTTACAATGTGGAAGGATCATTTGCAGAGATAGCTGCCTTAAGTATCTTCAAAAAGTTCTCTGCCTGGCCATTGGAGCAGGGGTGTCTTGGAGCTGTGAATACTGAGTGACAACAGATTAATTTGAGCCAGGATTGTAAAGATGTAAAGATTGTAAAGACCATTATCAGAGACCATGACCTGTACGAGGAACTCCCTAGTGAAGAACTTCCTAAGGGCTTGTTTTGAGAAGTTGGCTGTTGTACTCGTTGTAAGGAAGACCTTGGGAAACTTGCTGTATGAGTACTCAACCACCAGGGCATAAAACTTGCTTAAAAATGAACCCCAATAGTCAGTGTGAATTCCTTGCATCATGGAGATAGGAGGTGTTCATGACTTCCAATTAGGGTGAGTTCTAGGCTTCTGAATGTATCTGGAACATTGTTTGAGAAAGGTTATGATTCCCGAATCAAGAGAAGGTCACCAGCAGAGTAGTTGCGCCAAAGACTTCATTTTGCCTTTTCCAAAGTGTCCCAAGCAGAGATTGTGTAGCATGCATTCATGACCATCAGGCCCCCATCGGCTTGACTGGAAACCTCATCTCGAGCAGAAGAGTTCAGGAAACAGTTTCTTTGCTGCTGAGATTGACCATCTATTCTTAATACCCATGGCTATCGACCCCTAAGCCAGTTTTTTTTCTTGAACAAGGAGATTTCTATCTATTGGCATTGGATTTATGAGAAGACCTTAACATTCACTTGAGGGAGACTCTTGGTAGGCATGTTGAGAAAGGTAGTCTACGTTAGGAATTTCTTTGCCAGGTCGGTGTTCCATATCAAATTGATAAGCAGACGATTCGATCGACCATCTTTGTAGTACAGAGGAAGTAGTCTTGCCTATGGATGCAGCTGGATTGAAGATATATTGTAATGCCTGATGATCCGAAACGATCTTGAATTTTGTACCATAGACATATTTGTGCATAAACATTGACAACCTCTTGACTGCCCAAATCATTGTCAGCGCCTCTTTATGTGTTTGCAAATGGTTTTGTTCTGTCTTGCCTTATCTCCTTAAAATGCAGATTACAGGGTGTTGTAATTGTTCCAGGACCATGCCAATTGCAAATTCTGAGGCATCTACTGCAACTTCAGAGTAAGCACCTGGTTGGAAGCTCTTAAGAACCTGACTATTAATTATGGAGTCGATAAGTACCTTGTTGACCTCATTTATTAATTTTAAATCGTCCATTTAGAGCAGATCAAAGAGAGGCCGGGCCATTGCAGCAAAGTTGGGTACAAACTTAGAATAAGTGCCTTAGGAGTAGGTGCCTTTTTAGAGCCTGAATACGGTCAATGTCTGGAGTGATTCCATGGCCATCCAAATAGTAGCCAATACACTTGATCCTTTTGACACCAAACACAGACTTTATAGCATTGATTTTTACATTCCGGTCCTTCAGACGTTGGAGAACTTGTAGAAGATTCTCATTGCATTCTTTCCTCGTCCATCCTACCACGATCATGTCGTCTTGATAAGCCCAAACTCCTTTGACACCAGCCATTGTCCTGTCCATCGCTTGTTAAAATATTCCGGAAGAGATACATTGAGGAAATTGTATTTGAAGAGACCGCAAGCTGTTTTGATTGTAGTTAATTTGACTCGTTTTCCAGTGGAATTTGCAAGAAAACATTCGTTTGATCAAACTTAAAGAAGAGTTTATTGTCCAATTTTCTGTTACAATGTTGTACAAGCGCTCAATTTTATTATGAATAATGAACAAATATAAATCAAAAGAGTATGCAAAACATCAACAACAAAAAATATTGTGCCCTTTTGTAAGTTCACCCTAGCTTGTAATAATACAATGCAGTTTCTACTGTATGAACCCCACATTTTGAATTAGGCTGTTATAAGGGGTAAATGTTTCCTGTCAACTTGGAATTCCCAAAACTATCAGTGTCACAATTATTTAGAATTTTTCAGTGAAATTTGCAGATAACATTTTTTAAATCTGGATTTTAGCATACCATAGGTATAAGGTTAAATAATGTCTCTGCTTTATGGATTATAAATTTGATATATCTGACCAGCCAATTAATTTATTCACTGCATAATTTATTAGATTTTTTATTTATTGATTGTTTACAACTTATAAATTCATCACTTTTTATTTTGTTCAATTTATTAACATATCATTTACTATATCAAAACTAAAACACTAAAACTAAAACTTGCACTATTAAAATCAATTATTATGCTGATTCAAAACATATGTTAATCTATTTTAAAATATTTATTATTAAAATATATGTCAAGCTTTTTTGACCGACAGGGTGACATATGCATGCTGATAGTCACGCTGTAAATTACAGTTAGTTCAATAGAAACCAAATTATGATTTTCAGAACACAATTATTAGTTCAGTTCTCATGACATTTTTATGTTTGCTTGTTAATTACAAGAAAAACGCGTCTGTTAACCTTTGGTAATAGTAATAACTGAAAGAAAAAATTTGTTTATAAATTATTAAGTTTAGTTACCACAACCGTTTTAATTCGTTTACTATTAAAAAATCAAATTAAAAAAAATGTTAATTTTAATAAATATCATTATTTCTAGTCAACCTGTTTAATTTTACAGAAAATGCAATGGATTTTCAATACAATATAACAATAACAAATAGTATAGTTAAAAAGAAAATTAAACTAATTAATCAATAATTATGGATGTAATTTTATAATAAAGTAATGTTTCAATTACAATAAATTACAGTATACATTTTATATAATATTTATTTGAACATAGTAACTGTACATTATATATATTTTTAAAGAAAATATCCATCATACAAGAAGAAAATCTATGTTCACTGTGGAGTTCTCTGAGTTAAAACAGTGGGCTATTAACTTCAAGTGCTTGCAATTCAACGTCAGCCAAAGGGTCAGACGAGCGCATCACAGATAACCATGAGTCGGGGTGTCAAAGACCTTCGCGAACTCATCTGTGTCTCTCGATTGACTGTCCGCGATTCAGACGATGATTTGGAAGATAGTGGAAGCGATGAAACCAGTGATTACAATCCCCTCGTAAATGAAGATGGCACCTCAAGGTGAAATCTTATAGATTAAATTTTTATGATAACAATTATCTACCTACTAACTTTTAAAATAAAATAAGTTTACCTTCTTAAAGGTCATTCAATTTACACTATCAATCTCTTGTATCGTCAGCATATCCCGACAGTCTTCAGGCTCTTCTACAAGAACCGCTCGAGAGTCTGACTCAGGTCTCGGGTTAGCCGTTCCCGCTGTTCGATCCTTTTCTGAAGACCCCACCTTAACCAGTGACTTACCAAAGTCCTCTACTATCACCACCAAACGCGCCAAGAAGCGCTCCAAGCGTCGCGTCAAACTCCGCCAGGCTGGTTCGGTCTTTGACCCTGTTCCCGAGGGTGCAGGGAAAACCAGTTTTTCCGCTGGGAGCAAGTGTGAGTTGCCCCCTATTGCAGCTAGAAATGGAAACGGAAGCAGCTTGGTTACCTCGAGATCTGTGGTCAGCGGTGGAGGAGGAGATTATTCCGGGGTTAAGACCAATTTCGATTCGATGATGGTCTACTTGGACGCAGAGGTAGTGACAGAGTGGCTACATCGGGCTAACTGTGCCGTACAGGAAATGGCCGAGTGGGTCCACACAGGAGACAACTTTGTTCAGCTGAGTCACTTCTGGCTTCGGGAAATGGATCATCGCCAGAAGACGGAGATATTCGAACTGGAGCATGGGGTGTTGCTTGATGAAATGGCTCTTGCTTTTAAGGTAAATACATTCTAGTTGATACGTACGTGGAGGAATAAATCTATATAATCAATACCAAATTCGTGGGCGTTATTTATAGATTTTAATAAATTTCGTTTTTACGATGAATATGATAAATATATAATATTGATCAATCCCTATTGAAATATATAATATTGATCGAATTCTCTCTTTAAAACGAAACTATATTAACATATGAATGTAATTGAAATTCACTGGGGACACTTTTTTAATCAGTTTGTCGGTCTAGATAAATAATATATATATATATTTTAATAGGTCATTGACGACATCATACTTACATATTATTACCGAATATATATAGATAGATATATAACATCAATATTCTGTCCTGATATATTTTAATTACTTTTAAATGTGTATTTTTCAAATGCAAACCTTTCTCGGTAAACACTCTTTGAAACTTTGAAAAAATGTGGCATTGCCACAAATCTGTGTAATTGTTTTTAGAAAATTCCGACCTAAAATGTTTTTGACCTTTCCACGAATTATTGAAATATTCGAACTGACAAAGAATCACCATGAAAATGATCATGAGAAATCATCAGAAGGAAGAATTTACGAAAATTCATCTCTTCTTGAACAATGTCCTGTTCGTTTATTTGCCTATAAAAATTAAGCCTATACACAGATATATAGGATTTGGCAATATCCAAAGAACTGGACTTGTTAGACGAAGACATGAATCTTTTTAATTATTAATAAATTATTTATTTATTTTTTTGTTGACAAACGAAATCTTTACAAATACAGTTACACCTTCAGAATAAAAGATGATTACTGAAGAAATTAGTGAGCGAAATATAGTCAAATTTACATTTTAATAAGAAATTTTAAATGATTGTCCTTTATCAAATTTGTTCAAGGGTTGTTTGTTTCAATATTGTAATTAAAAATGTGCTATTGATAATGTGCTGTTAATGGGACAGAATAATAACTATCATAAGTGGGTCGTACTACTTCAACTACAAGAAGTTCTTCAGCATGTGTTAATGGCGGTATAGTAGATGCAAACTATGAATTTATAGTCGCCAATGTTGGTTATGTGAACGGAAGAGTGTCGGATGGAGGTGTGATTTCTCACACAGATTTTGGCCGTATGATGGACAATAAAGAACTCACAATTCCTCCCCCCAGAAAATCTTTGTTATGAAGACGTGATACAAATGCCTTTTGTTTTCATAGGAGATGATGCCTTCTCACTGACGGAAAATTTCATGAAGCCATATCCTAGACGTGGTGCTGAAGAGGATGCTTTCTACAATGAGAAATGTATTTTCAACTAACACTTAAATAGAGTGCGAAGAGTAGTAGAAAATGCATTTGGAATCTCTCTTCAAGGTTTGGGGTGTTCCAAAGGCAAATGCTGCTGTCACCAGATAAGGCTCTGATAGTAATGTTAGCTTGCTGTTACCTACACAATTTCTTGAAAAGGAAGTCCAATAGATACATCATGCAAGGAACTGTGGACTGGGAAGATGAGAATAAAACAGTCCATGGGGGTCATGGCGAGATTTGCAGATTGTGGTACATGGGTTGCAAGCGAAACATACAAGAAATGCCTCTGATAAAGCAAAGTATATACGGGATCTGTTCAGACACTACTTCTGTACTAAAGGATCTGTACCATGACAATGACTATTACATCAATTTGTTTAACTCTAAATCTAAAACTCCCATCTCCACAATGTTGTATTATATTATTGTTACATATTTTATTGATTTGTTTAATTCTGCTTAATACTGTTTAATACTGTTTAATACTGCTTTAATAAAACAATACATCTGAAAATGACTTACCTCCTCAAAAGGCCCGCTGTCGTTTGCAGTTGATGCTAGGTATGTTAAGTTTGTTAGTGTACTCCACAATTTTGCTGGGACTTCTTGGTCATTGAGGAAGTCAAGGGTATTGAAATACCACAATGTTGGTTCATATACTTGGTCCTCCCTGTGCCAGATTTTTCTGAGTCAAGCAATTTCTTCAATTCCTTGCAATAATTGGTTCTACACGAATTGAGCTTTTTTTGACATCTTCTCTTGTGAACTTTTTGTACTTTTCTTGGAATTTTTCTATCAACTTTCTTTTGTTTGTTGCTGTATTCATCACACTTCACTTTCCAAAGGGCTGGTAAACTTTTATAAACCTTGATGCATTCTAATTGAAATGTCCTGTCTTCTTCTTTACCAGACATGTTTATGGTACAAAATTTGCAAATGATTTTATTACACAGTTTAATTGAAGGTCACCACACACAATCAATTAATTGTGCAAACAAATAGACTTGTGCAATAAAATATCAAGCAGAGTTTGATTCACTCAATACATCAATATTGCCCATACACGGTCAATTTAATTGTCAATTCAGAGTATTGACAATTAAATTGCGCAATAAAATTGACAGTGTATGTATGGGCAGTTAAATAGTATAACAAATTGTTTTTGAGATAAAGTTTTTGTTTGCAATCTCAGTATAAGGAAAAAGTAGAATATATGCAGGTTTGATAGATTTGTATTGTTTTATTCAAACATCTTTGGTATATTATTTAAACGCATTGTTGGTATATTGTTCATACCTATTTGGTCTATTATTCAAACATCATTATTATATAGGTGCTTTCGAAAAGTTTTGGGATTTTATTGAATTTTTCTATACATATATTACATAATTATTAACATTCTAAAATTAATTTATTTTCAAAATTATGATAACCATGCCTATGGCAACTGACAAAACCATTTATTTATCTTTCTAGAGACTGGCTATATATCAATTGAAAAATATTCGGTTGAAAAAAATGTAATATCACACTTATAAACATGGCTATCATTATTTTGAAAATAATTTAATTTTAGAATGTTAATAATAATTTTAAAAACTTTAAAAATATGTTATTTATGGCAAATTATAAATATATTATTATTATTATTTACAAAGCTTTTTTCAGAGTAAATTTTTTCAATTTTTTGTAAATATGCAATACTATCTAAGAAATATCAATATTTATTTTTAAGGAAAAATACAGTAAATAACATAATCATTAAATTATGTATTATGATTGTACCATGAAAATTAACTGTAATTATAAATCAATATATCTGTATAATAATTAATAAATTCAGAATTCATACATATTCCATATGTGTGGATTGTAAAATTTATATTAAAATTCAATATCTTTGTAATAAAAAATGTATTGCTTAGGTATATATTACATGATTTTAACGGCAATATTTCTATTTTCATCTTTAGAGCCAAATTAATTTATTCTTTAATTTATTATTTTGATTTAGGCGCAAACTTTCATTACTATATAAAATCAATGTATAGTCAATTAAAACACAATGTATAATAAAAACAAAAAATTGAGTTGATGATATTAAATCATACATATTTTATAAACTAATATACAAATTCTTCGGAATAATAAATTAAACTAGTCATTTAACTGTATTTATCATGCTCCTTAATGGAATTTTGTTAATACGCCATTT
>JAUZNC010001007.1:58322-79004 GCA_034780395.1 Vannuccia rotundouncinata | reverse complement strand
TTTATTTATTATATTTCAATAAAAATGTTGATTCAAAGATATATTTTAACACCATGAATATAGTTGCAGAGGGTTAAGTTGGCCCCCTAATAAACTTTACAAATATATACTTCGCTCTATTGTTCATTGTAAAACCATGAATTGGAATTGTATCTCTTCAGCATGAATCTTCTAGTATATATCGTCATGTTTACGATGGCCGGCAATTCGGTCTTTGCTACTGGACCAACATGGCGTGTTCGTCACGGAGATCTGGCCCAAGCAGGACAATTTCCCTCCACCGTGCTCCTGGACTCGGGAATATCAATCTGCACCGGCTCTATCGTCGGCGACAACAAGGTGCTCACCGCTGGACACTGTGTCTGCGGAATCAATAAGATGCGTTACGTCTACGCAGAGACACTGGACTACTTCAACCTCCAACAAACCAAGAAATACGAAGTGGCCAGCCTCTCCTCCAACCCCAAATACGCTGATCACTGCGCAAAACTCGGCCGTGGGATGAAGGGCACTGGCGTCACTGGAAGCGACATTGCCGTCATCACAATTAGAGGGCAATTCCGGTTTTCTAGCGCAGCAAAGAAGGGAACCATTTCACAGGCGAAGCCGCAGCCTAAAAGCCGGGCCACAATCGCCGGGTTTGGAATCGACGAGAACGGCCAGTATGGAATTCTCAAATTCGGCAGTGTTCTACTGGGGAAGTGCAAGTCCAGCTTCCCAGACTCGGACCGGGCGATTTGTTACATTGCCAACGAGAACGTCAACCGTCAAGCCTCGGGGAGTGGGGACAGTGGCGGTCCGATGATCGTTGCCGGGGAAATCGTCGGCGTCACGTCGGGCAAGATCTCCTGGACGGTGTGGAAGAAGGAGCCGATTCGTATGGGCATTTACGCGAGCACCGCTGGAAATATGGATTACCTCAAAGATGCTCTGAAGGTTTAATTGTTGGAGAAGTGTTTATTGTGCTCATTGACGTGTTTAATGTTACACAATTATGCCATTAATAAACCTTTAACTACTTCAAATTAAATTATTTTTTGAAAAAAGATTCTGGTTAATTATTTTTTACAGTTTACCGATTTTACTGATTGCAAATATATTAGTTTTTTATAAAAATTAAAATAACAAACAAATATTTTCTATATTTAATTTACACTTATAAAATATATATTAAAGATCAATCATATTCTACTGTCGAGTCATCTATTTATAGTATATCCAAAAAGTTGCTATAGTTACCTGGACATAGATACTTAATATTCTATACAAAGCTATGTTATGCTCTGTACTGTAGGCCTAATATACAGTTATTATGTCACTAAATTCAGGACTGTTATTAATTATTGACTTACAATGAATTAACCGGCTGATTTTAAAAACAAACTTAATTCCAAATAAGTCTATACAGTTATTAGTTTATACGGTATTTTTTTTACTGTGTGTGACTCAAACTAAGCCGAAGACTGAATATTAAGTTTATTTTTTACCAATACACTCAATAAATGCAGTATGAACCAAAGAATTTTACTATAATCATAGAAATACGAATTTTTAAAAATAAATAAATAAATTTTATTTCTATGACTTTTACGATATTATCAACCGAAAAAAGTACATAAAATGTTATAAATAGTGTTCTCCGTATTTAATAACATCCACAGTATTTCAAGGTTTATTTCAAATAATTAGAGGCTTATTCTGCAACATATTTTGGCTCTCATGCACCAAATTGAATAAAATCAAGGTGTTAGGCATTAAATTAAATTTTGTTTGGTACATTCGGGTACATTTATTTGGTGTATATGTTATATTATGAATAATAGCTAGTTGCACTTTGTGTATACTTAAAAAACATTTAGAAATACAGACATGTAGACTTTATCAATTAAAAGAATTTTGCGAGATAATCTATACTTTAATTCTAGTTAATTTGATACAGTCGCATCTAAATAATTGCAGTCAAAGTAACATATTTTTTATTAGAAATATTAGAAGCTAGAGAAATATTTTATTAATAGTAAACTTTGATTAAACAATTTTTTTTAATTTTTGTGATGTCTGAAGTTAAGAGAAAAGAAATATTGTAAAAATCCCACACGGATCAATCGAACCATATAACATCAATTAATTTTGATTTAAAAATCTGTTATCTTGTGATTTACAATTTTATGTTTATACAATCAGACTACAATTATTTACAAATTGTCTAAATTTTATAAAAAAACATATTGAGTTATTAACCTCTCGGGAATTTATTTCTATAAATCTTGTTTTAGTCGCGCGTTCATTAAATTATAAATTTAAAAAAATGATTTTTTTAAAGTTTTTATTTAAAGTTTTTGTTTACACAGAATTTAATTTTTGAATTTCGATTTCATTTTTTATATAAAAGAATTGGGTATTTCAATCTACAGCCTTTAAATATTAAATTATTTTAATCAAATTCACACCCTCTTAATTTAAAAAATCATTTTTGAAAACAAATGTAATTATTAAAAATATGATGGAAAAATGTTATATATCGAAGGTTATAAAATTGTTAGAATATATTATAAAAATGTAGAAAAATTTATCTTAAATGCTTGTTGCCTAAAGTATCTCATTAAAATTGAAACAAAATTAATTGTGAATCGGGGTATTAATATAAAGAAGGATTATGCTGGCATTGTTAGAGGTATAACCTCAATATTTGTATTGTAAAAACAAATATTTAAAACGGTTTGTTTTCCAATACATTTTTTTAAATCAATGTTTGTCTAATATAGTTTTTTTGGAATTTATGCTAATTGTATGGCTTTTAAAATCCAGAAATAAATTCAAATATGTAAATTATTCATAAACTGTTTTGTACATAAGTATTTTAAAATGTGTATTCAAATCTTATTTTAAAACTTAAATTCAACAATTCAAACGTAAGTTAAAATTAAATAAACAAGTAACTTCTGAAACTAAAATCAAAATCCTTATATTTCTCTTTTAAAATGTTGTAACTGACGAATTTTATTTAACGATTGACTTTTAATAAATAAATGTTTAACTTCCAGAATGAATCTTTTGTTCGTCATCCTTTTCGTAACCATGGTGCTGACAATGCCGGACGCAACCCAAGCTCAATGGCGAATTCGTCACGGCAATCTAGCTCAGAGAGGACAGTTCCCTTCCACTGTTCTCATCTTCTCGGGTAAGACCATCTGTACTGCCTCAATAATTGGCGACAACAAGGTCCTAACTGCCGGTCACTGTGTTTGCGGTCCCAACAAAATGCGCTCAGTCTACACTGAGACTCTGACGACGATTAACGGCCCTCTGCCTGGCACCAAGTACGATGTAGCCAGCTACTCCGTTAATCCCCGATACAGTCGTCAATGCGAAGAGCTTGGTCTGGAATTTCCCGGTATAGGGGTAAGCGGTAGTGACATGGCTGTGATTACAATAAAAGGCACCTTCCAATTCTCTGAAACGGTCAAGCAGGGAGTAGTCGCGAAAACGAAACCGAAACCCACAGAGAGCACCACAATTGCCGGCTATGGGAAAGACGAGAATGGGAAGGTTGGAACTCTAAAGTTCGGTAGTATTCAACTCACGGACTGCAATCCGACCACTTTTGCAGATTCGTTTCGAGCGATTTGCTACATTGCCAACGAGAACATGAATCGACATGCCACAGGCGGTGGGGATAGCGGAGGGCCGATGCTGCTTAATGGGGAAATTGTTGGCGTTACGTCTGGAAGGAAATCTTGGAGACATTCAAAGGGGATATACACTCTTGGTGTTTATTCGAGTACTGCTAAAAATATGGATTTTATCAAAAATGCAGTCAAAGACTGATAATAATTTTACAATTGTTTGAAGTGCTTTGTTCAAGGTCATTGAATTGTAAAACACTTTATTGTAAGTTTCTTATGAATAAATGTTAAAAAATTGTTCTTTTTTGTAAAGAATTAATAAATACTTTGTAAGTTAAAGTTTTAATAATCGAAATTATAGATAATAATTGTCAGGTTTTTGAAAAAGGTATTCATTTATGTTAGAGAATTAAATAAATATTAAATCCAAAAAAATATTAAATTTATTTCTTTGAAAATTAATTATTTTAAAAAAATAAACAAAATTTGCGTATTTATTTAATTTTAATTCAAAAAGACATATTTTCTGAAATGATCAATTTTACAGAATTTCATTGTTGATTTTTTGTTCAATTTAAAACAAGATGATTAACAAAGCTAAAGTATATCTATCTGTATTTCAGTATTTTAGTATCCAACAAATTTTCGAAATAAGCTTAGATTATTCTGTCAAATTAGGATTGTGAGAAATTATTTTTTCCTTTTAGACGATGCTTTTTTGATATTACTTTATAAATCATTTGTGACATTTCAAATAAATTTATTATCACGTATGTTTTTATATTGTGAATATAAGTAATATGTTCAGGAAATTACTCTGAATGGAGAAGAAATTCACTCAGAATCTACGAGCCAGAGCGTAGCGACGACCAGTTTATTCTCTGTGCAGATCTTCGAAATGAAGGCTAATAATCAATATATTCAACATTGATTTTTATTGCAGTAGATTATGCGTATAATCTCCGGGAGATATTTTTGAAAATCTTTAAATTTAAAATGTTTTTTCTCTATTTGCTAAAATGATTTCCGTTAAAACAAAATGACCGACATCGACGCTTAGAAATGTGTTTCAGTAGATTATACTCAGAATCCACTCATGATTATACAGAGATCTCTAGCATAAAGTTGAATATATAGAAATATTAACAGTTAATTTTAATTTTCAAATAATTTGTAAAAAAAAACGTAATGTATATATTTTTTAATTTCATTTATTACAGTTCTTTTAATTACAGGTACTTCAAATGTTTTGATCAATTTGAAGTTATCTGCCTAACATTTACTGGCTAAGCATTTTATTTTAGATTGCAGATCTATAGCTGTTGTAATACGTGTAATATCTATGAATATATGATATTATTTTCGTCGAATTTGTTGTTTCAATGTAGTCAAAGTTCATTTGGTTTATAAAAGTACAAACGAATATCTTAATTATATCGTTGGAGATGACTAAGACAGAACTATTCACAATATCGTTATCTCCTTATCAAGCTTCAATTTCTAGACATGTAGTTTCTTTAGCTAAATTCTGCTTTTGGCATATCTTTATTTTTTAATTGCATTCTTTTGACCATTTTTTCAAGTTCGTTTTAATTATTTGCATTACCAAGAAGGCTAATATTATATTTGTTGAAGATCGGCATATAGTCAAATATGTACCTATTGTGTTATAATTAATAATATTGATTAACCAATATTCCCCGTAACTGCTTTTAAAAGTGTAATTTACAAATGAAATGTTAACTTACTCCAATTCAAGGCTACTAAGAAAAATTCTCAAATTTAAATTTATGACCTCTTTTAAAATTTTAAATTTGCATCATAAATTATTTAACTTGGAAAGAATTTAAAACTATCGTAAACAATCTTTTGTACTATTTGTACTAGTTTCTAATCATTATTTATAGTAAGTTGATTAAATGTGCCACATTAATTTAACTCTGAACAAATGAATTATTAGTAAAGCAATTTCTTCAAACAAACTATCAAAACAATTTTGTATCTATACATTTTAATAGAAAACGCGTTTTTCAAATTGTTTAAATGCATGAAAGGATGCATTTTCAGTTAATTAAGATTTTTTTTATTTCTTATTTTTACTAAAATTATAACTTACTGGATCATGATAAAATAAAAATAATACAAAAATGTTCATATAAATATTTTTAATTGGAATCAAAAGTGATCATAAAAGAGCAATAAATATTATACGTAGTTAATGGATAGTTATAAAAAGTAAAAAAATATAAAGTAGTGAATAACACAAATAATAACACAAATAATAACACAAATACATTTAGTTGGATGCAATGTGATTAAACATGGATGTTGTAGTTGGAATGAAATTTTTTGTCTTTTTGTTCTTCGGAAAAGTTAATTGGGTAACGATTTCTTCGTGGTAAACGATGATTATGGACATGATTAAATGAGCTTATTTTTAAGAAGTTATAAAGTATATTTCTTGCATCTTTATAACAAATCCTTGAGACATTGATTTAGGGCAACAGATTAAACGATGTGCTCTTTTTCAAAATTTGGTTCGTTTATCACTCGTTTAAGTCGATTCCAATGAAAAGAGGGTTCTAATATTTTTAAATACTCCGAAATACAACATTTTTCAACATACGAAGAACATACAAAGTTTGCTTTCTGTTTGCTTTTATAATTGGTATAGTCGAAGTGACCCGACCAATTCAGTTTTTTATTGAGAATAACTTCCCAGATAGGTCAAATTAGAGCTTTGCTTAAAAGCAAGGAAAATAAAAGCAGAAATAGATGAATGATTGGAAAAGTGAATTGTAGCACATTTGACAATATTTAGAGGGAATTAGTTTTCTAACGCCTGTTGTTTTAAGCGTGTGGGGTAGTACGAGAACTGTATACTCAGCATATTTAAGCAATAAATTATCTTTATTTTTCGATATGAGCGATGTGGCCAAGTTACAAAAAAGAAAAGGGGGCAGAAAACTTCCTTGGGGAACTGCAGATTTAATAATACTTAAATCTCTGAAGGTGTGACCTATACGAACTCTTTGCTGACTATTTTGAAAGTAGCTATAGTGATTCATTTCGGTAAGTCAAGTGGCAAATTGAGATCTGCGAGCCGTTTCAAAAGAATGTCGTGGGAAATGATATTAAAGGCTTTTTGAAAGTCATAGGCTACCGACGGTATGTTAAATTTCAGATTTCTTTTTTTATATCTTTTTTTAAATCCCAGTTGGTTTTGATCAATAACTTATATTTTATTTATCTAGACCGGCAAACTGACCAACATTCAATAGTAATAAACGTCCTCGAGGAATATATCTATATCGATAATCAATACGAAATTCATGGGAGTTAATAATGCAATTCAATTATATACGGTAATAGTTTCGTTTTAAAGAGGGAATTCAATCAATATATAATAATAAAAAAAATTATTAAAATATATAATATTGATTGAATACCCTCTTTAAAACGAAACTATACCGTATAAAATTGAAATGCGCTCTGGACGTTTTTTTAATCAGTTTGCCGGTCTAGATAAATAATATATAAGTCATTTATTTCGATCGTATTTAGAAAGGAAGAAATCGGCGGTTATGCATAATGTAAAATTGTCCTTGAATATGAGGACCTTCTTTCTCGATGCAAATGGCTATCCGTTTTGAAAGTCGTCGCGAGCTATTTCAATCCGTTTCTTTTTTGATCATGTCTATTATTAGTTGCAATGACGAAATATTGCTGATGTAATACTGGTGAAATCTATACTATTAAAAGTGTTGTGTATATATAACAGTTAAACCATAAACATTCATATAATATCAATATTATAGACCATAGATGTCGAATTTATGCGATTAAAGATAATCTTTCTATGAATTTTTTTCAAAATTCCGAAAGTGATATAAATATAGCGGACGACGTACATATAATATCGCGTTGGATAGAGTAGTATATTATCTGTAGATAAAATAAGTGCGGTAATTATAAAATAATTACCTAGTATGAGACTGTTAAACGTGTAAAATGTACGAGTAAAAGCGACGAGTATCATTATATAGGTAGTTTAAGGTATATAATTCACTGTTTACAATCTAGAATATTATTTATTTTAACAGATTATTTTTATATTTTGATTTTGAAGAGCTATAATATCTCTTGAATATTTGTTCTCTATTTTGGTTTCTAGTGGTCCATGATTGTTCAATTGTAGACAATTGTTCAATTCCATAAACATAGTCAAACATACATTTTCACAACACATGATTTTGGTTAATTTTCACTATCAGATCATACATGCATGTAAGCAAAACAATTATATAAAAGACAGAATATCACAGTTTGTATATTATTATTTTATTAAATAAATTTAATACATAATATATGTACATGACATCTTTTTAAAATGATAATGCTTACACTTTACACTGAATACACAAAATAAATCATTAAATTGTTTTGTTTTTTTATATAAAGATTAAATGTTAACAGTTATATGGTTCTATAAGTGTCGACATTTAAAGACTCCAAGTATCTACTTACAACAATAATGAGTTACGAAAATATATCATACAAAATCACAGCAATTAAAATAGAATTTTTCAATTCCATTATGAAACAATTTTTCAAAAATAATATAATTGTTTTAAAACATTTCAAATATTCATTTGAAGCTTTCTAATAAATAGTCAAAAGAAATAACATTTCCAATTTATATATCTTACATGTTTCAATATTTTTAATATATGTTCAATATATAAACAAAATAAGTGTAATAAAAATATAAAGAATAGTCACATGGAATTACTGAAGACGTGTAAAATCTATTTTTTGTCCATCAAAGAAATTGTAGAAGTAGGTACAAATTCTTTTTTTAAATTACATTTTATGTGTATGTTGTATAAAAGTAATTTTAGTTCAGTAATTTTCTCAGTGCCACATTTAGCCTTTGATGTTTCTCAAGTTATATTTGAAAAAAAGGTAACGTTATCCAGATATTTAAATATCGGGGCATGACCATAAATTAACAATATTATAGACATTCCAGCTTCCTAGAGCCAATATATCGTAATTAACTTCTCTAGATTGGCAAACAACTCCGCTTTATACGTAAGACAGCGTCTCATATAAAAACGGGAAATGGTCAACAACAAAAAATATTTTGATATAAATTTAGCATATAGGACAATGAAAACTCATAATACATATAAAATTAAAATAACTCAATTGTGAAAAGATGTATTGACCAAGCTGGTCTACTTCACAGATCTATTAGTAAAATTATGGGCCGAACAAGATTTCATCATTTCATCTTTCTGCCCTTTCTTATTCAATTTGAATTAAGGACAAAAATTAATTAATTATTCCTCCATCTAGATAAATATTATTAAGGTTAAACAATCGATTTGCCGAAACTAAATTATTGATTTTCTACATTAAACTTAGAAGATACATGGCAGTCTATTTCAAAAATTAATTTAAAAAATAAAATCAATAATAAGTGTCGACAAATATATAAAAATACAAAGCTGTCTGAGATATACTACCGTGGCATGACTATCCTTTGTTAGTCTACGAGTATGACTTCGAATTGGTCACGGAAAAAGGAATTATATAAGGAATGTTTTTCTGCATATTTGCAAACTAACAAAATAAAATTATTATATATCATAATAAATGCAAAACTTTTTTCACTGATAACAGAAAAACCCACAAATTTACATGGTTGACTTCGGCCGGCCTTCGAGTCTACGGGTTGATTTCTCTCCTGTGCCCCGGCGATTCAGACGACGACCCAAATTCAGTCGATTGCAAAAGAGTTGACTGATCCAGGTCTGGAACTTGCGATCGCTATGGAGAAAGACGAGCCAGTTGAGACAATTGTTGACGTAGCTGGTCAACCACAGGAAGGGCTGCAGATGCAGGTGGAGTAGATGCACAGAGGCGTAGACACAGGTCGTGTATATCCAGAAAGGCAGGGTCAGAAATATGTACAGGATGTTGATGATCAACAAAGTTATCGCTAGTCGTTTAGTGCGCTGAAGCGTCCGGTTGAAACTCATCGCCGAGGGATTGAAGGATTTGGCGGTGCCACTCCTGTGCAGGGGTGTCGAATCGATTTGGTCGTTGGTATGCTTTGGAGAGAGAAGGTTACCTGAACCTGCTCTGTTACGATTTCTGGGCGGCGGGGCCAGACTGTTGTCGTCCAGGCTGTCGTCCATGACTGAGATGGACCTAAAGCGGGATGGAGTGCTGGGTTGGTTGATTGAGAGGGAGGCGTCATTACGAAACGTGGCGCTGACGTAGATGCGATGCAGGAGGAGAATGCTGGACACAATGTTGACAACTGAGACGAGAAACCGATTGACAATGGTCTCAGCGATGACTATGAAGATCATGGATTGGTGATACATGCACTTCTGTAGAAGGTAGAAAGAAAAATGTTTATTTTATAAGGTGTCATTGCATCTTGCCTAATTGCAATAGGCCTAACCATTTTTATGCTTAATAGCGATTACGTAACAGCTCTCACTTTAATATGTTTGCATTTGGCCTAATCACTGAGTGACGTTTAGCTTAATATAATAATAACACAGTGTATATATAATTAGTACCTACTATGTGATTATGAAAAATCATGTTCACTCTGAAGCAATGGAATTAGTAAGCTCAGGTAGAAATGGCACATTCTTATGTCTTCATGGTTTCATTTTACGCAAAAATCGCCGTTACTTGGGAAAGGAATATTCGAAATGTTTCGGCTGGTCACAGAAAGATTATTTCGCTTAAAAGATCACCACCGACTACAAGCTGGTGAAATTCCTCCCTATCGTTGAACTTTTGAACATGTTTTAACTATTTTACAAACTATTTATGCATGCTATATGTATTATACCTACTGCTACTTTTTTCATACAACAATTATACTTTTTTGTAATTGTTTGTACTTTTTTATATATTAGGCAAAATGCAATAAACCTCATTGGGTTCAAACGTATTAGGCAAATCGCAATTAGGCCAAACGCTTTGCACCCTTTTATAAAGTTTCTTAAAATGGTCAAATTTAAATGTGAAGTATTCAAATATAATGTTTATTACCTCACATTTTTCGATCAATGAAAAAAGAAATTGTAAACACTATTTCACTATTATATGGACACACGAGAACTTTGCTTTTATTTAGAAATTTCTTGGAAAGGTTGCTTGAAAATGGATATTTTAATTTATAAAGATGTTCTAGATTTCTCATAGCTATTTATATACTTCTTTGAGAGGCATATTATATAAATGGAATCTTTTTTTGTGAATTTCTCAATTTTAAAAGTGAATTTATTTTTTTGCGGTTTTTTAAATTATTGAATTGTAATAAAGGCTTGTTTCATAAATTGTATCCGTTTTAAATTAATTAAAAAACTATTTTTTCACAGATATTATAGGTATACTATATATTATAGACATTCCATTAAAACTACAATGTATAGATATATACATTTTATCTATGAAAACATAGAAACAACGGCTAGTGCTACTAGTGTCCATCTCACAAAACTTATGAAACCGCCTATATTATACCTCAAAACTAATGTAAGTTTATAAAAAATATTTCAATAAATTTATAGTCATAAGTAAGTCACACATCTATTTAATATTTTAAAATTGATTAAAAAAATTTAGTTGAAAATAGATAAAATCGGGGTAACATCAAACACTTAGTTCAGAATAATTAACAGCAATAAAAACAACACGGTAACTACTGATAAGGCTGTTACCTGCAATAAAACTTTTGAAAAGGATGTAAAATAAAAAAAAACTTCAAAAGAATATTGATTTCAATATTTAGCCAATTTCTTTCTAGTTAGTTCCAGTGAGTGGCTATAAGGAACAAAAATCGGTTTCTTAACTTTATAGATGTTAGGCGGACAATCTAATTTCAGAAGAAGAATTAGAAACAGACATATTCTGAAGAGGTTGGGAAAGTGTTCATGCCTCTAGGGGTGAATTAATTAATACAAATGTTAAAAAATGTAAGTTTTTTGAGTAAAAATGTGTATTTCTCTTTAATTTGGTTTTACTTTATGAAATTAAGTTTTTATTTCTGTATTTACGTCAAAATATTTTTGTAAATTCAAGATCCATCTCGGTGAATTTAACTGAATAAGCATCAAATATCGTCCATTAATTTAAGTATATTGTATACATAATGTAATAATATTTATTTGACGTAAACGCATGCCTCGAGGGAATAATTTAATTAAAATCATTTTATTGTAACGCAAGAAAAATGTGAGCTCCTTTTGTTTGATAAAATATTTTTCCTGTCAAGCCTTATCAGTTATGTCTCAATTGCTTAAAAATGACAACAAGTATTACATTAGTGAAAAATATTGTAAAATTAGAACTCTAAATCTGCAGAATAATTACATTTAGCTAAAATGATACAACATATTTATGTATTTAATGATTACAGAAGGAATTATGTCTTTTAAGTAGTTAAATTAACAGTTGATATTACCAACTTTTTTGAATATCGCTAATCAGCTTATCACAAACCATTAATTTATTTTTAAAAATTCGGGAAAAAAGGAGAAAATTAAGGATTTAAAGTTAAATTATTATAAAAATATTGAAATAATATGTTTCTCCCAATGATAGAAACGAAATCCGAAACAATGAAAACGTCTCTATCATGAACAGTTTTGTATTAGCATATATATAGATGCAATGTTCAATAAAAAGGAGGAAAGATACTTCGATAATAAATTATGTATATATTTAATAAAACAAAGCTCGACTTTTCACATAGATACGTTCCAGCTACAGTTTGTATAAACATGAACTATTAATTCTTTATATATGCTCAAAATAGAAAGGATATATTAAAAACTCTCAAGACTGCAAATCTAAATTATTTTTGTTATTCAAATTTAAAGACAAACATTTTAAATACTGATTGATTTGCAAAATCATATTATTACCATAGTTTTTAGTCTATGATTATTACAATATTTAATTTTAAATTGTTCATAATTTAATTTAATTACTGCAAAATAGATATACCAACTATTATATCGTAAATAACTTCATAGATGGCATTTAACTTCATAAGAGCCTATTTCATGTGACTAAATAAACTGCGTACTATTTTATAGAAATTAATTATTGAAAATCTGCTACAATATTACAATCGTTCTTTAAAAAATCTATAAGTAAACCTGGTAAATATAGATTTTTTTCGTAGTTTTTTTTTAATTCTAAAGCACGATAAGCGACCGTTCTTTAAAAGAATAGGCTCAAAGTATTTGGACTCATAACGTGCATACAATTAAAAAATTTTACTTGTGCAAAGATATATTGACCGATTTGGTCTTATACTTTACAGCTCCATGAGCCGAACAAGATTTCACCAATTTGTCTATTTTCCTAATTTTTTTCGGACTAAATTGAATTAAGGTTACCGTTCTGTATAAATATTATTACGACAACTTCAAAGTATATAATGTAATGTCTATAGTTTTCAACAGCGCAGTTTTCAAACAAAATAAAAACAATTAAAGTTATTTTAATTGACAGAAACTCAATTAATATTCATGAAATATGCCTCTTTGATTGACAGTCGGTTGTGTAAATGATTTAGTAAAACTATTTTAATGAATACGTGCTACTAGACTTGTATATTTGACTGAATTTTTTGAATCACCATTCCTGAAGACAGTAAATGAATATTTATTATAATTAATGGATGAGGTATTTGCTATTAATACATATTGATACCAAATTAGAAAAAAATATTTGTACATTGTTTCTGTCTGACAAACTATTGAGATCCAAATTCCGCCACCAGTTGGAAGTTGGGTGTATTCATTCACATAGACTAACAAAGGGTAGTATTGCCACGCTATTATATCGATTAAATTGATTGTATTATTTATTAATTATTAAAACTTCTAAGTTTCAAATAAAAATAACTACTATTCATGTTTGATTGTTTAGCCCAGGAAAGCTGACGTGTATACAATTGTGTTAGACTGTGGTTATTTACTGTTTTTTCATAGTATGAAACTGTGTTGTTTTCTTTACTGATGAAAATATGAATAATTCAGCAAGATATCTAAATTCAAAGCAATGATGATTTATATATTTCAATATATTTTTTGATCGAAATAGTTATTTTTGAAATTCATAGAAATGTTAATATAGAAATTAAAATTTATAAAAATTCCGATTAGACAACTTTTATTTATTTTTTTTAATACACGAGTGGCGCATTCATTGACTAATACAATTATTGACATGCTAACTTCCTTATACAGCCAAGTAAAATATCCTGCCGTCTAAACAATCGATTTTTTTACTCTAATTATTGATTTTTCGCTTATAAGCTTGGATAATACAAAGGCAGCATATTTCAATAATAAAATCAATAGTTAGAGTCGACAAATATATAATAATATATATGGCGTAATCGATCGTTTAGCCTCCAGGCTTGACTTATATATCTAGACCGGAAAATTTATCAAAAAACATCCAGAGCTCATTTCAATTATATACGGTACTAGTTTCGTTTAAAAGAGGGTATTCAATCAATTTTATAAATTTTAATAGCTTTTTTATAATTATATATTGATTGAAATTCCTATTGATTATCGATATAGATATAGATATATACCTTCGCAGACGCTTATTACTATTAAGTATTGGTCAGTTTGCCGGTCTAGATAAATAATTGGTGGCAAGTCATTGGTGGCAAGTCTATCCTTTGGTAGTTTATGGACGCATCCTGTCTTTATTAATGATATTATGTATTTGTTAGTGCATTAATTAAATTATCATTTGTTACGCTACTTACATTGAAATATTTCTTGTTATACTGCCAGTAGACCGGATACATACAGATGTAAGCCCATACACTAGAATAAACGAGGATCGCAGCCGTCGCCCAGTAGCGGCATCGCTGAATCCGGTTCTTCTGGTGTGACGAGATGCCCAGGAACACGATCACCACCGCCCGTTCAACCGACAGACCGAGGAGGAAGTAGGCGGGCAGGGTGTCCGCCATCACATTGAGAATGCGTTGGATGCGACAGTGGGTGATGGTGGTTGAATTGCTGCTGACAAGAATGTAGGCGTCCTTGTAGGTGGAGAGGAGGGTGCGGAATCCATTGAAGGAGATGTTGAAGAAGTCCGCTATACAGATGAGAAGGATCCAGAAGTGGGGACCCTGAAGCAGATGCTTCCGATACACGAGAAGATAGGTCACCGTGAGAATACAGCCAATGCAGCCCTGTAGATAGATCGGACCGTAAAATGGAAGGATGATATACGTGTTGATGATGTGTTTATAATAGTCCGAACTGTTCATTGCGAACGATATGTTCATCATCCAACTGAAATGAAGATTAAAGATCATTTAGAAATGCAAAAACATTGTTTAATGATGCAACGATTTGCATTGAATCCTCGGTTAATGAAATTTTCTAAAATTTGGCAATAAACAAAATCAATACTTTTCTCACCTATCGATCGTATAGTCATTAGATATTAATTGTAACAGACCTAAATATTTTTTCTAACCAATGCTATTTGTGAATTATCGATATCGTTTATTTGTTATATGTGCCTCTATGCAGACACACTCCTCCATATTAGATAACATATATTCGATGTGATTTCGAAAAACAGGTCATCAATGTAAAGCATATATATTATATCGTGTTTACATGTTAAACGGGAAGTCGTAATTATTTTGTTCCTATATATGCTAAATAACCTTAGCTTTGCATCAACATATCTCAACATAATTAGGCAGAAAAAATGATATTAATAGTACCTAAGGCATCGTTGTCACCTGCGAACTATTTCTGGTAATCAAGTGGAAGCAAGCTAGACAATCCAGACGTTTGCATACAAATATTTCAAACTAAGGGAATTATTTTTTAAAAAAAGAAAAGGAGCTTCTTATATGTATATTGTAAATAATTGCAACATTTTGTTGCTGCCTGTCATCTAAAACTGATTCCCTAAGTTTATTTAATTAATCAAATCAAGTTATATTACTTTATGGTCGCATTTCAAATTGGAACATATTTATCAGATTATGGTTTGCAATTTATATTTTATATTTCTAATCTATAAATATTCGATTAATAGAATACATCTTAAACTAGAAGATTGAAAAGGGACAAAATTTGGGTAACGATTTTGAACGATTTTTCAATAAATATTTTCACGAAATTGGAAAAGTCCAAATTTTTAATGGGAGGATATTTATCAACTGAATCCATAGATATCCCATTATTTAAATGTTGAACTTAGGGAAATGAAAACAGTTATTTTCCAAAATTTATCATCTAAGGAAGAAAAAAAAATTTAGCGCCACCATAATTTATGCAAATTCAGTCATTTCCCAGAACAAATTGTCAATAGGAGATTCTTAATCTCGGTTTAAAGATGCGGCCCGAAGTCCCGGCGATTTAAGCCGTTCCTTTGAAATACTGTATAAGAAATTTATTCTTTTTAACTATCGATCAATTTTCCGTGAATTATTCTTATGAATCAACTAACAGTTACTGTAAAATTCCAATTTGAATTATTAATTATGGATCATAATTTAGAATTTTCGTTTGCATTACTAATTAATTAAATATCTCTATCGACATGTCGTTAATAAATTTGGACAACTTTCTTAATGGACAGATATCCGGATTGAGGGACGATGAGTTGTCGTTTTACACGAATGACAACGAAGTAGCAAACGTAATCTTGTCCAGTTAGATCAGACGTTTCTTTTCGATTTTGATATTAATGATGACTGCGTTAATGAAGAGGATAGAAAATGTACTCGAGAGATGGAAATGCTCGAAGAAGAACAGCAAAAATCGGGAGACAACGTGGAACACCTCCAATGAAATAAAACATCTGAAAAGTTTCTTATCCCAAAATAAGTTTTCAACTGAAATTGAGTCTGTACCTGTAACTGTTTTGGCCAACTATTTACGATTCTACTACTCTAGTCTAAGGGGGTCGGTGCTATTGACAATGCGAAATTCAAATATAATTTTTTTACAGTCAGACATCGATTGTTTAAACATTAAACAAAGAATAATAATTAACTTTTGTTGTATTTAATATACTCGGGATATTGCGGTAATTTTGGACATTTAATTATTTAAAACAATTTATTATATTTGGATACTATATTTAACATTTATGTATATATCGTGGTACAAAAACACTAAGAACTTAGGACAACTGAAAAACTACAAGGGAGTAATATTTTACATATTTCCTTCTTTTGCACTACTTCTTTTGAACATGGTCTTTTTCTCAGAAATGAGCTTTAACGTTAAAACGTTCCATTAGCAAATAAAATCGATAACACGCAGTAGGAAAACGAAAAAACCTTTTAAAATGTACTTATATAATATATTTATTAAAACAAAAAATGAAAGTTTCGTTTTTATATTTTTAAATAAATTTTGGAGGCAAGGAAATATAATTATTTATAGTTTATCAAAAAAAGTTATATTTTTAAATTATTTTTTGAAGGGCGAAACAATTAGAGCCATATTATTATTTATAAATTGGATATATATATATACCTAGTCAGAATTGTTAATAGCAATTTAAAATTGACAATACGGTCGCTCTGATAGGCAAATAAGCTGCAATCCATCGCTACTTAATAAGTGCTTCAGTCAATGGAAATATCGCCATCATTAAATGTTGAAATGCATGGTTGCTAAAAGCATAAAATCGGTTAAGAAAACTGAAGAAATCCAAATATTGAACGTTCTGAAAATTTGAAAAGATTTCATGCTACTTTTAGAAACGACTCAATCCGTATTCGTTGCAGCAGCAAGCATTTTCTCATCTGTCACTTAAATTGGGTAAGAGAGTTACACCATTAAATGCAAATGTTGTGGATTTGCGTGGAATGTGACGCTTCTTGGAAAAAATGTGTTTATTTGAAAACGAATTGTTTTTCAAAAATGTTAAAATCAGTTTGAAGCAGAAAGAGTTATAAAATCTTGCTGAAGTCAGAATCGATGGTGATCCACAAAACCCGGATGATTGCACAATAAAATTAATTATTAAAATAAACATGGACTGTATCCCCGATGGCACTTTGTATTCACTTCCTTCCCGATTGATGAAGATTAGCGACCGTTCTACCTACTTGGTATTGCAAGAAGGAAAAATTTGGCAAAGATTATCTTGGTAAAATGATACATACTATTTCACATAAAGCGAAATATTCAAAACGCTATACCAATCATTCCCTCTGAGTTTCATGATGATATAGCATGATGACATTTCAGGAATATCTGGACATAAGGATGTTACATACGCCAATCTGCTTGAGAAAGAAAGAAATAGCATAAAGTTTACAAACAGCTATAACACACTCTTCCAAAATAGCACGGATCGAAGAACAAGATCAACAAAACAAGAATATTTTTATACATGCTCAAGAAGCTTTATCATCGACTTCATCACCATACGGGTTAAACTTTAACAACGCAACAACTGCTGGAAACGTGATATTCAACGAGTCAAACAATGGCAACAATTAATAATTCTGAAAAGTTTTTCTGACTTTTAGACACTTTTGTTATTGTTAACAACATTTTGTAAGCCTTTGTAAGCTTTATATGCTTTGTAAGGCTGTCTAATTCAAATTTGTTGTATTAATTAAAAGACATCAATAGATCAATGTGGCGTTTTGAACTGTTAAATCACGGAAAATTGATCGATAAGAATGATAAGAGTATCAAATATATTTTATGGATTTTTATTTTATTTGTGCAGTCTTCGAAATATGGGCTGTACGATTACCCATGGACAGGTAAATTATCCAACGGACAAGTAACATTTTTTGATTGGTTGTCAGTGCGGACAGGAAGATTTTTTATTGTATGCCTATATATAAATAGACAAGTAAAATTATTACGGGCAAGTAAAAATCCTGTAAAATATACGGGCAAGTGATAGCAAAATCACTATTTCGAGCACAGCTATGGATTAGTTTTTCAATACTTTTCAAAATTAGTACCTACATATCTATACGTGTTAAAGTTTGTTGAACATTTTATAAATGAATTCTATTACTATTAATAAGTTACTTGTACAGTTTATCCAACATAGAGTACAATAATATATTTATCTAACGTAAAATAATCATATCATTTATTCTCCACCGGAGATTATTTATTTATTTAAAAAAAATAATTAATCAATTCCTTGTTTAACTCATAAATCACGGATTGCAACATGTCTTTTGATGACGTTGATCTTGACATTTGTTTCGTAGATTATTTATTACCTTTCAGTATAATTTTAATTGTATAATGTTACCACAGACACAAATGGATTTAAAAAAAAGAATTTATTCAAATGTACAAATATCAGCAGAAGAGCTGAATTCTTTAAAACTATCAAGAATTCCAATAAATACCCCAAAAAAGATTAATTGAGTCATGGGTAGGTTTTTTCGATGCCACAATGAATGGAAAATTCATTTTGATGTGGTTTGAATGTATTGAGTGACATTGAATGTATTAAGTGACATAGATTATTGTCTACAATTTTTTATTCCAGAAATAAGAAAAGCAGATGGCGACATATGTATCCACATCAAACATATAAAGAGAGATATTTTAATTTACAGTAGAATAAACGCTCAGAATAAATACTGATTCCAAATTTGAATATTAATATTACCGTAATAATATTAATAATTTTCGTTTTATACAACCTAGGCAAGTAACTATTTTGTTTCCAGGGGCATATAAATAAACACATTGACGTTCCTTGATTAGCGAGGAAAAAATCCTCAAAGTACAATTAGCACACTCGGCCTGCGGTCTGGGGTGTAATTGGGTTTCTCAAATTTTATTTCCCGCTAATCGCGGTACGTAATATACTAGTCTGTAAACTGAACTAAATTCAATAGTAATAAACGTCAGCGGAAAAGATATAATCAATGCCAAAGTCATGGGCGTTATTCATGGATTTCAATTATATACGATAATTACTTTCATTTTAAAAAAAAGGAATTTATTCACTGTTAACGTTAGATAACTCTTATTACGTTTATTACAGCAACAAAAACAGAAATACTGCCTACGTGGAAATACCCATTAAAATAAAGCTAACATAAAGTTAGACAAAATGCTCCAATAATTATTTTAAAATGTAATTATGTAAAAAAGCAATTTTTATATTTACTCCAAATAAATTATGTTAATTTAATAAAAAACCTGAAGCAATTCTTTTACCGGATTAAATTGTCTTTTTGTTACATGTTAACAATAGATGTATTTATTTTTACAAAATTGGAAAAACTGTATGAATAAAATTAATATTTTTGTTTTCTTGTGAAGTTGATCGACATGAAAGAATTACAAGATTATTCATCACAACAATTTTATCTAAAGGAAGCTAAGCTGCATTTCAATAAATGTTTTAGTTCAAATGCCAAGGGATTTTCAATTTAATCAATTAATTTAATGTAAATTAATTTGGGATATTTTCTGTAAAATTTTCATGCAGAAAAGTTCTCCCGTCAAAATTAATCTGTGATTTGAAATTTATCTCTAAACTAACTCAAACATAGATGGTTAAATTGACGTTTTGAGGAAGTTTCGTTGAAAGTTTTAGCAACATCAACAGATTTTAAAAATGAAACAAAATCGTTTGAAATATGACGAATTTTTTGAATTTCCATTAACAAATTTAACGGAATGCGAAAAATTTTAAAACACTTTATATTAACACGTTTCATTTCTGAAATTTTATTTTTTGAAAGAATTGTTTAAAAATGGTTTCAATGTATTTTATATTACATGGCTGGCGCTGGTGGGTCGGGGGGGTCTAACCAGTGTTAGCCCCCCCCCCCCAATAATTAATGCTTGTTGGTTAATTAAATAAGTTACAGTCGGTTTTTTACCCAATTTTTGACAAAACACTAGCAAAGATTTCTGTTCGTTTGGGTGGCATGATTGTTGGGGGGGGGGGGGGGGGGGGGGGGGGGGGGGGGGGGGGGGGGGGGGGGGGGGGGGGGGGGGGGGGG
>JAUZNC010001007.1:37843-58312 GCA_034780395.1 Vannuccia rotundouncinata | reverse complement strand
CAAAGATTTCTGTTCGTTTGGGTGGCATGATTGTTGCCCCCCCCCCCCCCCAATATAAAAATGGCGGCGCCGACCATGTATTATTATGTTTAGTTTTTGATAGATGAAAATTTATGTTAAGAATATTTATATTTTTTTATCTTTTGTAAATTGTATATGAATATTGCAAACAGTTTCACTTCCTATTTAAATAAACAATATGACTGTAATCATTATATCTAACTAAATAAGTCTGTAATGTGTTTTAAAGGAAAGATTTTTATTGCTGACTTTAAAAGGATTTTTATTATCAATTTAGCGGGCAATAATGATCATATTTGATGCCCGATAAAATTTGAATGAAAATTGAATATCACATATGTCCCTCTGAAGCTACTGAAATTACAATTATTGACTGTCTCAAAATGTCACAATTAATGGTTCCATAATACTATGAAACTACAAACAAATTATTTAGAATTATTTATAAATTGACAATTATTATGTGTCCCTAAATGTCATACTTCGTAACCAGAATAGTTTCTTACTGTTTTTCTGTCATTCATTAACAATTGGCCAGGTATACGACGCCAGGTATACTTTTGTTCTCCATGTTATGTTGGATAAATATCTTACCTTCCTTTCTAACTGGTAGAACTTTTCTGCTCATTATTGATGAGGAGCTCGCTTGCAAAGACACCGACATTTGATAAAAATAATCGTCTTTTCTCTTCTTTGTATATCTCTGTACAGAATTCGGGTTCTATGCCCTGTAACTATAGAAATATCGTCATTTGGTGTATGTAGCCTTGCTGACGTACTTGCGATAGTTCTACACGTAGATTAACCCGTGTATGTTTTCCAACTGGTTGTGATTCACAAAAACAATTTTGTTAAATTTTTAGACGAAAAATAGGTTCTGGGAAAAGGTCATAAAATTTTGACTGCATAACATGTTACAGGCCAGTCATGTGGACGTTCAATTTCTTGTATCTTCAGAATCATTTTGGTGTAAAGATGTTTTTGCAGTTTTTAGATAATGAATTTCCAACTAATCGTAAATAACGACGTTTTTTAATGTCTGTTAAAATCGAGTGCTCGGAATGTTTCCCGACCACGAAGTCCAAAGTAATACGACAAATTAAAAATAATTTCTTCCTGTAAAACTTTAAGAATATTTCTTTTAAAATAAAAAGGAATGGCTGTCATATCCTCTTCCTCAATCGGTGGATATTTTCCCTCTGGTCTAGATGGCGCGTTTTTTCAAATATTTACCTACCACAGAAAACATAATATTTGCCGATTGGAACATTTGATCAGTAATGATGTTAACAGTTCAACTTACTGGCGATGATGAAAGATATATCTGTACAGCCCGAATACAAATCAATGTAGGTGGCGCGTACAAATCTCTATTTTTGTTTTTCAGTTGAGAATAGTATATCTTAATATCTTAAATATTTCATAATTTTACGTCGGTTACGTACTGTTTCAAAATTTGTATTTAATTTGTTTTCATGTCAAAAGGTAGGTAATAGTTTTGTGTTATACTTCATTTGATCAACAGTATATGTTGATATAAATAAATGTTTCTATAGTTAGATACAATAGCTCTATGCATATCTTTTACGGTCAACAATTTTGTAATTTTTCGGACGCTATGCGCTTTCAAATTCAAACATTTTTGACCTAAAAAGATATGCATAAATACTATATTCTTTTGCGTTTTTGATTAATATATTAAATAATATCTATAGTATGCTTAGAAAGAATTCCATGCAATTAAATACACATTATTCTAATATGATATGACCTTTTCATAAAAGAACATTTATATGTTTCCATAAACATTTTTGAATAAATAAAAATATTGAGGCCATTATTTCAGTGACACGACATTATCAATTTTATATTAATTATAATTAATTATAAATGGAATGCTTTTTTTACAAAAATATTAAGTTGTGGATTTTTAACTATAGATGGCTTGCAGGTAAATGTCTTCTTTATTCTTGCATACATTTGTAATAACCTGAATTTCAATTATAAAAAAATAATATAATCCTTTTTTTATATAAAAAATTAAATCATCTTGTTAAACAGTTTTTTATTAGAGTACCCCCTTTTCAAAGTTGATTATAGTTGATCGATCGTAAACGATTTATGGATGAATATAATTCGTTTATACAAATATGTATTAACCTTAACTTAGGTAAAAACAGACTGCATTTTTTTCGATGTTTATTTAAAATTCAATACTATTTTTATGGAAACTAAATTTAGGAGAAAATATTATTATAATATCCGAAATTAAATTAGTTCCCTTATTCTCTGATCTTCTCAATGCTTAAAAAATGTAATAGATTGTAAATCCAAATGTAAATATTTCAAATTCAATTATAAGAAGTCTTTTTGATTTTAGAATAATATAATTCAAATGGAATTCGATTATAATAAATCTTTTTCAGAAAACAAAAAAAGCTTATTTCATGACATGGGAATTCAAATATAAGATGAGTATTTGAAATATCTATTTCTACACCCTATATCTTAATTTGAAATGCCATTTATGAATTAGAATTTTTGTTTACAGAAATATATTTATTATATACAAAATCTTCACTGGTGAAATATACTTACAAATACTGTAGTGGCAAATAATAAAATGTAGATCCATTTGTTTTATATCTTTTAAAGGGAATACTTCCGTACAATTTTTAACAAATCCATCAAAATGTTCTTCTATTTATGAAATGTGTAAATAATTGCAATGTGTAAAAAAAAATTTTTGTATCCTTGAAGACTGTTTCACAAATTTATAGATATTTCCATCGTAAATTTCTATTTTATCTATTGCGACTAGTTATGGAGATTATAACATTATTTATTAATAACTCTTTGCAAGATTATGAAATTTAAAATATAGTGTCAAGTGGATGGCTACAATTACAGAAAAAAATTAGGAAACACGAACAAAAATGAGGTGATTAATTAAGATAGCAAAATATATTTAATAATAAAAATATGGAAATTTAAGATTTCAACGTAACCAATGTGAAATTCAAAAGGAGATTTGCCAATTTATGCTATATTTATATTATTAAAATAAAAAAGTGTAAGTTTATTTATCTTGATTATTTATGTTGGCAATATGAAGTTTCATTATTTGATTATCAATTTCCTTATTAACTAAATTTTCGATGTTACGTCGTTTAAAAATTAATTAAAAGGTAAGCAGTGGCGGATTTAGGGGAGGGCCCTTTTTATTATTTAGAACATTTTTTAAATAAACTTTTACTTGTTAAATAATTTATTATCATAATCATATAAAATAACAATATTTTTTAATCTTATAGAGTCTGCATTTGCTCCCCCCCCACAGGTACTTATAATATATATAATATATTATTTCAGAGAAATAATAGACATAGGTATGTATAATATATTTATGTATAATCCTCGCTCCAAATATTATATGTGCCAACACATAGATAGCTATTAAATCAATATCGATGTTTAGGTATGCACATGATTTTAGTCTGTCCAAGATAAGATAGAGAGAACTATTGTGAAATTGCATGTAATGTTTTATACGATTATAATAGAGCTTATACACTTGAGTAGAGAATTCAATGATAGTAAATCATCCACTATAGTACCAAAGCTGTAGTACTTTACGTAGTAACTATTAGGTATCATAGAAAGAAACAAAGACATTTTCCTAATTATAAAGTGTATTAGCATCTAAAATAATGTTCTTTCTATTATCTTTGCAGAGTATAATCTAGTATAGACTACACCTTTTTAAGATGTAAATCGGAAAGCGTGAGATGAAAATCAAAATACGTAATATGAAAATCAGAAAATATAATTTCTAAATCAGAAACATAAAATGTAATTCAGAGAATTTTAATTGTAATTCAAAAAATTAATATGGTAATCAGAAAATGTAATATGTAATTCAGAAAACGAAATATGTAAATCAGAAAACGTAATATGTAATTCAGAAATATAGTAAATAATAACTTGGTACGTCCTAGTTATGGAGTATCTATCTATACATAAGTAAAAATCATTATTTGACATATAATAAATATTTAAATTTTAAAATAATTCTTTAAAGCAATGTAATTCTTTATACATTTAGAAACATCGATTAATTGATGTTACGAAGTTATATTAAAAAACAGAAATACGAAGGACAGAATTATAAAAATTTCTACATCCTTCATAAGCCCAGTTATGCAGTTCAAATATAACTGTGCAGTTTGTCAATTCTCCATGGCCCGTCATGCCATACTAAAATTAGGGCCATGTAACTATTTAACTATTAATAAATATGTAGATGTATTTCAGATTTTTCAATATTGATTTCTGATTTACATATTATATTTTCTGAATTACATATTACGTTTTCTGATTTTCACATTACGCTTTCCGATTTACATCTTAAAAAGGTGTAGACTAGATTATACTCTGTATAGATATATTGTAACTAGTAGTTATAATATAAGTTATATTAGTGTTTTCGTTTAATCACTATTTGTTCACAAAGACAAAGCTAAATATAGATATAATTGTTAATAACAACTTTCAATCTATGAAATTATCCTAAATTATATCTATTTTATCATCTATGCCATGGTATTTATCTATCTATATAGAAATATATCCGTATATATAGAAATATATCCATTTATATTTTATCTGATTTTAATAATTATCTCTTAATATGTTATCTTTTAATTATTAAACTTATGTTTACACAATTTAAAGAAAACTTTTAATATTTTTAAAATTTTTAAATATAATAATTTCTTTTCTTAATTTAATATATTGAAAATATTTGCTTAATTTCAATTGGGCCTTTTTAAAATCTACGCGCCACCTCTTTATTGAATTTCTGTATCCGCCATTGGGTATGTATCATATTATATAGAATTCAAATAATTTTAAACAATTTAAATCAAAATTTGCATCATAGATATATCGTTAGCTATATGCTTATATTAAATAGAAATGATTAAATAAGTGTTTTGGTGAGCTTTTCTTGTATTAAATTATGCCGGGTGTAAATTTGGTAATTTTTCTGTTCGAATAAAATTTTGTTGGGGATTACACTCCACTTAGCGGAATCCCACTTACCGGAAACCCACTTAGCGAAATCCCACTTACAGGAAACCGACTTACCGAAAACCCACTTACCGGAAAACACACTTATCAGAAACCCACTAACATGAAACCAATGGCTAAGTCTACAGATTCGATTTTAAACATTTGTGGGTTTAAATCAATAATCAATAATTCTTTATTTTTTAAGATTGCCGATTAAAAGAAAAGTTAGCATCTAAATTGTAACTAGTGTGAAAAGATGCGGATGTCTAGTTCAATTTAGTGAACAATGCCGCTAATTTTGGAGACAAATCAAATATAATATCTAAACAAATTAAGACGCTATGAAAAGTATATTTCACATTTTCTTATTCTAACATGTGTAATGCTTGATATAGCAGCATTTTCAAAAATGTAACTGTACGGCATGGATTATTTTGTCCGTTTTAACATTACATAGTATAACGTTAAAAACAGTTTAAAAGAACATGAAAAAGTTCACTAATTAGGGAGGTGCAGTTCATAAGTACAGAATAATCTACAACAAGTTCAGCGGATTTCTAGTCTGGTATGCAGCTGGTATGCTATAGTGCATCAATATAGGACTGCAGGTTACGATGACCATTTGCCAAATGGAGCCGCAGATTCTCAAGACGATCATAAAGAAAGTATATACCTTTTAGTATTCGATTTAACTTGTAACACTATTGATTTTACATTTAGGGAAGATTTTCCTGTAATTGCCTCGATCGATAAAATTGACCTTTGTGGTAGGTAGATTTCCGGTAAATGGGTTTCCGTTAAGTGGGTTTCCGGTAAGTGGGCTGCCACCTTTTAGGATATGATATTATGATATTGCTTAAACAAATTAATTACAGACAGTTGTAAAATATATTTGATTTCTCATTATCAAACATTTGTTTCAATTGTTTTTTTTGACAGCTAGACATTTCGAATAGTAAAACAATCTATTAAAACATTTTGACGTTTTTGTATTATTTATAAAAATAGCTAGGTATACAAATTAAATATTTTTTACAAATTAATGAATTATATTTTAACAAATAATCAATTAATTCTTACCACCAAAATTAAAAGCTCATTTTAAAATAAGAAGGATAAAGCACAGTAAAACATTAACATTAAAAAAATAATGAATGTTTAAAATAATATTTGATGGTAAATAATTCCGAAACGAAGGAATCTCATTTCGGATGTGATTGGTTAACTAAAATTTTAGGATTGACAAATTAAACTACAGTTTTAAATAGATCTACATATTAGTTGGCGATAATATTACTCTGAAACTGTTTTTGGAGATAAATATGGTAATATGTCTATAATTTATTTAAATTCAATTTAGCAATGTATTAATGGACAATATTTCATAATTATTCTACTGTGTTATTCCTTAGAAATAAGATGTGATTATTGATTATATAAATATTGATAACGCTGATTTGAAATATTTGGTGTCATAGAGGGCTAGATTACACACCCGAGATCCAATAAAGATCTTTTAAAGATCAGAGGAACGCTTTTAAGGATTTTGTAACACTTGTAATGATCCGAAAAATGCTATTTTTATATCAGACGGTAGGGGGATAAAGTAGAATTCGCATACTTCGTATTTCCTAATTTAACATTGACAAGCATTGTGTGAAGTATGGAGTTAACATTGCATTGGTTCAGTTGACCAGTATATAAAAATACGATATAGACGAACTTGTAAATTTTTATTTCAAACTTATTTAAAATTTGTTTAGGGTAAATGTCTCATAGAACAGATATTATTTTATATATGTATGAAAAATTGGTATATAAGATATAAACTAAAAAATCACATAATGGAACATAAACCAGAATTCCATATATGCAAAATAAGGATTTTTCATGAAATAATTTTAAAAGCGTATTTCTTTACAAATATAGTCCCTCGATTTCATTAATAGACTGTAAATCTGTCCTCAGCTTTAGAAGTGCTTTTGACATCATTGGGCGTGTGAATAATCGAAGTTGTGCGTCTAGAAGCTCCTGGAGATCCATATTGTTGGTAAAATCAAGACGATTTCTAATCTATTCGTCACGTGGGAATACAAAGCGATTGCAGGGATTAGTGTCCGGAGACTATGGGGGCTGTTTTATCATTCTTCGAAGTTAAAAAGTCAACTGTGGCATTAAAAGCCCACAATCTCCCATCCCACTCTCTTCATCATCTTCTCTCCAGGTCTAAAGCATTTAGGCAGCCTGTATCTAAATCCAATTTTAGACTAAGCGCCTTTATCCCATTAACCACACTCACTTTTTGTTCTCTTTTCTTTGCTCTTCTCTGCTTTTGTCTTCGTCGTTTAGACTACTTATAATTGTACTATTTGTTGATCATTTATACATCTTTATGTACCCAGTTTTTCATTGTTGGTACTGACATTTCAAATCAACGTTTTATTATTATTATAAATACGATATAGGCAAATAGGATTTATGTAAAATAGATAGGAATTTTGCCCCATAATTGTTATATGTACTGATTAACTGAAACCTTTTTTAAAACTTTTTAAACCATTTTTAAACATTTTCCCATTTTTTAGACTCGGATCTATAAAAGTGTTAATCGGATTTTTAAAATTGTTCGTTTAACTATGCAGTTATAATGAATTTAGCATAAAAATATTTATTATTAACTTAAGTTCAATAATATGTGTTACTGAATATTATTTTAGATTTCGTTCTAATTATTTTTTTTAAATGTTTATTTTACACTTTTTATGCATAGTAATCATTAAAGTTAAAACCAATTTAAAAAAATTTTCATTGATCAATCAAATTAAAAATCGAGTTAAACGATTAATATTTAATTTAAATTTAATAATGAATTAACACATATATTTTGAAACAAACACTAAACACAAATTAATAATGATCCATTTATTTTCCACATCAAAGTACAGAATAATTGCATACAACAAAAATCCGAAATATATCCTTTAATACAAAATAAAAGTTCCCAAAAATAAAATATTACCGGCTTAATTAGAAATGCAGTATATATAACTTGTCCATTAAATCTTTTTCAATGAAAAGTTGTCTTTCTTTAAAAAATGAAAAGAAATTTAATGTATTCTAAAATAAAACTGTTCTAAAATGATTAATTTTTATCTATAGAATAAATTAAATAAAATGTATTAGTCTGGATTTTTCAGAAGTTTCCATATTTTATTTTGTATTTTGATTGCTTAGAAATAGTTTGATTGTATGAAAAAGGAAAATGTACAATTCAAAGATAGATAAATTGAAAACACTAATATTTCTACATAATACTGATACGTTTTGATAATAGCACGGACACAATGACCGGTACCTATTTGGTAATATCTAAATATTCGAAAAATCATATAAAAGTTAAATTCAAGACTAGAACAACAGCACAAAGAATTTTGGCAGTCAGATCAAATTGATAAATCATTTTGAAATAATACGTAAAACATGAAACACGTAAAATTAATAATACAAAAGAACAAATTGTTTAATACTGTAATAATACATATCAGATAAACCAAAGAAATTAAGTACAATTAATAGTTTTCAAATTTAAAACATCTTATTCAAGTGTCTGAAAACTGGTGAAGAAATGTTTCAACGAAATGCTTTTTCGTGTGATTGATTTTAAAAATAAAAAACTAAAATTTATATTAACATTGGACCAGACGTGGATATTCCAAGGAAAATTCTTCAACATAGCATAACAATTGTACAATATGTCCTAAACATTATACTAGATGTTTTTTCTATTTCTGCGTCATTTTTTTAAAAATCCACAGAATCAGGGAATCCATAAGGCTGGAGACTAAAACGCAGAGAGGAAAAGAAAGACAGTAATGAAATATAAAAACACGACAATCACTTTAACAGAATTAAGGAATATTGAACCGATTTAGCAGCTTAAATTTAAGCCGCTTGGAAAATTGATTAATAACAATACATTTAATATGGATTTAGCAAATCGTTTTGTCCTTGAGTATAGACGAGAGACGAACTCTTGTGAGCTTTGTCGAATGGAGTTGAGTGGGGAAACCTGTTTTATCTTTACAACCAGTCCAAAACATTGCAACAAAAAATCTACTTAATAATATATAGATATAGAATATAATATAATATAATATAAAACAACTAGATAGGAAACGTAAGATATTTTTAAATTTTACAACTTTAAGTCACAATTTTTGAAAAATATCAAAGATTTGTTCAAAAGAACCATATAATTTCATCTTAATTAAATAATTGTTCTTAAGATTGAATTCTACAACAAAAGTGCGAATCAAAATGTACAAAAAATGTTCATGCATGCGATATTTATGTGATATACGTAATTTTCCGATCTAAAAAATAATTATATAAAACCACTGTATTAAATATTTATTTGAAAATATTGATAAGAACGATTGCAGGTTTAATTTAAATATTTAAATATGAGATATTTTTAAAAGTACAAAATCTTTTAGATCCACAATTTAATACAGTAATTCTATATAATATCTATGAAGATAGAAAAATGAAATAAACAATAAAAATAAGGTTATATAAAACCAAAAGAAATATGTTTTGTGATATGCACATGTATTTATATAGTTTTAGCAGATCTTCATTGAGATAAGGGTTATAAATATTGAATAAAATTCGACAGCACAAGCTCATGTAGATAATTATATATTGAACCGTAATTGGATTTTCATTAGGCTTGAAAACGCATTATGAAGACTTCCTATAAAATTTCGCTACATAACAGAGAAAATTAATGTGCACCAAGAGTTTTTATTAACATTGGAAAAGGAAATTACATTCCGACAATTTTTGTTTTTGTTTTTAAATATAACCATGTTCTGTTAAAGAATTCATATTGATCACATATTGTTTTCCTTTTAGTCGAAATTATCTTAAAATGATTTTAACAATTCTGCAGCTTTCATCTTGAAAGATGAATCCATTTATGACAGAATATTAAAAACATTTAGGAACATGAAAAATCGTAATAAAGTGCGCACTTTTTTACAATTAATTCATTATATATTTTTTTGGTAACAACGTGTCAAGAAGCAACATTACGATCATGGACAAATATTTATAATATCTGTAAGGTTCCTTTATATTCAATGAACTACATTAAACTACGCAAAGATAAAAGTTATTTTATATAGATTAACAAATTATTAAAATTATTAAATAACATTTTAATTATTAACTGAAGATTTTTAAGAAGTAAAACGTTGAAAATCTGCTGAAAGGTTTCCCATTTAAAAACAACAACTAAACCTTCTAAAGGGGACTTCTACTTGCAAAAAAAACAATTAATAAACTGTTTTCAACAAACAAAAAAGATGCACGCACCCCACGACCTACGTTTAAATTTTTAAATAAAGTTTGAACCCAAAGTTTGCCCAGAATTTATAAAACATAAAGATTATAGGATATATTACATCTTATCTAAATGTTTTAATAAGTTGAACAACATTACGAAATCAGTCAGAGATCTACATGTTTCAGTGTAATTAAAGTTAGTTTTGAGGGAATATAATTAATTTTTATGCATCGTTTGACATCGAGTTCTGTTGCAGTAAGAAGATTTAAAACTAGCAAATTAGTGAGATAGCACGTTCGTTCAAGATTTCTGCTTCATTAATTTCGTCTTATAAGATAACAATGAAATTGAAACCGTACTTGAATACTCTTTAATCAAAGGTTAGTATAGCATCTTTGAGTTGCAACATATTATAACAATATTAGTAAAAAAATATTTTTAATTTTAAACTGTTTAAATTTTAAAAACGGTTAATTCTAAATATGAAAATTGAAAAATTCCGGCAAATATTTAATTCAATTTCTGCATTATCAACTTTACATCTCCAGAAAATAAAGAGAGTTATAATCTGATATTCCTATTATATATTATAATTGACATTTAAACCTGTTTTTTCTATCCTTAAAACAAATCAATCAAGTATATTACAGTGCCTTTGACGGTGTCTGGATTTAAACTTAACAAAGAAAAGATATTATATCATTTTGTGTGAAGTATGAAATTATGAAGTATGAAATTATAGATAAAGTTAACTATATAGCGTGAATAATGCCTCTCGAAGTGTAATCTCTAATCAGGAAAATCTCTGAGTGATGAATTGACTCTTTGAGGATTGATTAGAAACTAATTTGATTTGCTTTTTCAATGAGGAAAGTATAAAAGTTCTCTGAAACAATTTGATATTAAAAGACAATAACGAAGTATTTAAAATTATCATATATAACTTTAAGTTAAACTTTTAGATACTAGAAAACTAAATTCTAAAAATATTTCGAATGATTTGATAAATTATTTTGTAATATTTAGTAAAATTAAGGTAAGCAGACCGTAAAATTACAGAGTCGCCCACAGGTTTGTAAATTTACGTACCTGGGTCTGTAAAACAATTACGGATTTTTTCAGTGTTTGTTGGAACGCGTTGAAATAAAATGAAGGCACATTTATAAAAGACATTTTAATGATTGCACCGATTCATATTTTTGTATAACCATTGTGAGCGACATAGATAACGTTTATATTAACGTTCATAGTTAATATTAATATTCTCTAGTAAAGAATTGCAATTAGTTATATTCTCTAGTTAATTGAGTAGACCATTAAAATCACGCAATTGCGTCATTCCCTGAAGATGTTGTTGACATCAAATTACAATGTTTGGTCTCAAAAAAGTGTTTCAATTGTGCACATGGCTATGCGATTAACTGCAAGCTAATCCTCGTTCCAATTTGTAACAGTTAATAAAACAAAGACCCATGATTTTTAAAGAAATCATCTTATATAGTTTGTATTACACATTTCTTAAAGGCAGTATTCAAAATATTTTGTTTTTTGTCGAACGTCGTCACCATAATAATCTTCTCTAGGGTCATTCAATAGGTCGTTGGAGGAGAGTATAGGAGGTAACCATAAACTACCAGAACTATAGACATGCAAACTTTCTCACACAGATAAGTCAATCATTGATATCATAATTAACTTTTCTAGATTGGCAAACTACTCCCCTTTATACGTAAGACAGTGTCCAATATAAAAACGGGCAAATCAATTGCAAACTGACTTAAATAAACAATTCTTCTGAAAAACATATTCTTTTTGCTATGAATGAAGCGAAAAGTAGGCATTTCATATTGATTGAAGAATTTGAAAAGTTTAACTTTTCAGTGCAAGGACAACTTTTCATTGCATGGAGAATTAAATATATAACAATATAACAATGGATTTTATATTAAACTCTTATTTTTCCAATACTTTTCCAAAATAAGTGCCTGAACATTTTGATGAACACGCAATTTTGATGAACATTTAATAAAAATTGATTTATGCATAACAAAAAATAACATTCACTCATTTAAAAAGTACTTTTCAAATATCGTGAAAATAATTATTTTAATAAAACATATACAACAATAAAGACTCATAATATGTATACAATTGGAAGATCTTTCTTGTGCAAAGATATATTGACCGATTTGGTCTACTTCACAGTAAAATTTGTAAAATTATGGGTCTTTTTTATTTTTTTTATTTCGGAAAAAATTAATTAAAATTTCCGATCTAGATGAACATTATTACGACATCAATGGATAAAATAGAATGCTGGCTAAACAATTAATTATTATGTACACAGGCAGTCTGCTTTAATAAATAAACAAACATTAGTGTCGACAAATTAAATTTATATCGATATATTAGAGTGGTGGCAACCTGTTTATATTAAATTGCACAATTTAATAAATAGCGGAGTTTACTATTCTATTTTACTATTCGAATACTTTCACAAATGTATGACTCGAAATTAAACGCTTGCTATGAAAAATGGAAAAATAAGAATAGTCTAGACTGCCGACTACATGTTATCCGGAATTTTACAAAAATTAACATTTATTCGAAAGTTCTTTGTAATACGAACGTGGAGAGGTCTACATTATTCAAACTGTCTTCAAACAATTCGAGTAGAGATAGGAAAGTAGTTTGGATTCTATTTACAAAATACTCGAACAAAATATTCTCTCCTTTAGAAGTGACACAATCTTCCTGTACTTCGAACAGGAAAATAATTCCATTGAGATTTTAAATAAACTCCTTTACTCAGACATATTGACACTGCTGAAATGATATTTTTATTTTTAAAAGAAGAATAGGATAATGCAATCATCCCACTTCTAAATAAATAAACTAATTAAATAGGATCCTGTACAAAATGTTCTACTAAAGTCTATATTACATCCTGTCTGAAATAATAAAAAAATGTTTACTAAACTCAAAAGTTTCAATTCATCTGTAGTCTTACCTGTAAAAACTCCGCCAATCACAGCACACAAACTCGTGATAAAGTGGATGAGAGGTCTGAAAAATAAAAATAAAACGCAATACAATAACAAATTTAAAATTAATTTTTATATATTTCTATATGCTTATATATAATATGAAAAGGTCCAGATTAAAAATAAGAGGAAGAAAATAGACGTGAATGAATTAGTAACTTGTACAGGCGTGGGAGCACTGATATCGTAAAAATATGTATCTTGTTTGTCAAACTTAACAGATAAAAAGACAAAATGTGAAATCTTGTTCGGCCCATCATCTTTGCATAAGTAAGTTTTTTTTAATTTTATACATAATATGAGTCTTTATTGTCGTATATGTTAAACTTACAATATTTCTAACAATATATGTTTTTCTGGACTATTGTTTATTCAAGTCAATTTAATTTATTTGCTATTGATTTGCCCGTTTTTGTATCGGAGACAGTCTTACATATAAAGCGTATTAGTTTTCCAATCAACAAAAGTTAATTAGATATCAATGTGTGGGAGATGTAAAAAAGTAAATTAAGAAATTGACAGCTGTAATCAATGACTTATATATTATTTATCTAGACCGGCAAACTCACCAATATTTAATAGTAATAAACGTCCGCAATGGAATACATCTATATCGATAATCAATAAGACATTCATGGGACATAATAATGCATTTCAATTATATACGGTATTAGTTTCGTTTTAAAGTGGGAATTTAATCAATATATAATGATCCAAAGCCAATTAATATATATAATATTGATTGAATTCCCTCTTTAAAACAAAACTAATACCGTATATAATTTTGATCAGTTTGCCGGACTGGATAAATAAAATATATGTAAATGGTTGTAGTCAACAAGAAATGAACACCTCTCTATAAATTAATCTAAGTTTAGAAATAAAATTTACCAATAAATGTTTTATAAAATTTGTTGAAATGAAAAGCGTAATTCATCACATTGTGAAAATAGCAGTTTCATTCCTGGTTATTAATTTCAGCCCCTCAGTCTACGCCCTCGAATCAAATTATTTTCATCCCTTTTAGCACTTTTCATCCACGTGATGAAAATAGCTATTACACGATTTGAAAAATACGGTGTGGTATTTGAATCAGCTGGAAAGATAAATGCAATCTACTGTTCATGTAAACTACATTTTAGTTTAAAACCATAGACATTACATTAAAACTACAAAAGTATAAATATATATAGTTAAGGTATAGATATTTAATGTCTATGTTTAAAACACAATACTATATCCAAACAAATAAACAGGCCACAGCGAATTTTAATTATAGACGGAAATAATTTTATTTAAAAAGAATTTTTATGGTATATTATTAATAAACTGATTACCGTATATCATTTAAATCCATGAATAACGTCCATTTATAGACATTATATATCTATACTTTGTAGTTTTAATGTAATGTCTATGCTTCCATTGCATTTGGTATTGATTATATATATATATTCCTCATCTGTTTAATCATGGCCAGTTTGAAGGTCTAGATAAATAATATTTAGGTGTAAGCTAGTAACAATATTACAAAAACGTATTATTAATTATAATAGGTACATCCATAGACAAACAACTTTGTCTATGGATAACAACATAGACATAGACTTTGTTTGTCTTTGGGTACATCGAAATTTGTAAATATATTGATTTCATACCCTTTTGATTGTATAGCCTATCTAGACAGCTTTTATAAAAGTTTAGTCTGATATCTACTAAATTAAAAGGTTAGAAAATATTCAAGTTTTAATCATTGTGATTTTAAGGAATTTGGGTTAGATCTCCACCTCCCTTACTACTTATATATAGTTCCTATAACTCAACATTATAAAACCCAATAAAGATGTTGGTTCTTCAGAGAGAACACAATAATTTCCTTCAACTTAAAACGGTATAATATTACATATTTATCAACGGTTATTTATTCTGCTAATATTCACATGTGTTCAAGATCGCTGAAGATTCTGTCGTAAGCTGTTATCGTCCTTTATTTTCTTCCAAAGTAATTCGAAAGAGATAAAGGTTGACAATTAGTTCGTAGAACCATAATTATAGGGTTACAATATAGTAACAAAAGAATAGACGAATTAGTTTTCCAGTATTGTAATTTGTTTTCGACTGTGAGATTAATTTGCCTAACTGGGTTGAAAGATATTTATTTATCACGACACACTCCAGGAAATATGTATACAAACAGCAGATAACAGTTAGATACAAAATTACGTTTCAACACTGTTGCGATATATCTATATCACGAGTTGTGTATTATATCACTAATAAGAAAGATTTATGAAAACTCTCTCCCCATATTTCATTTTAACAGAATAAATATGAATAACTCGAGCCAGTGTGCGGTGAGTAATTGCGAATTCGCATTTGTATCAAAACCAAATGTGTACATTCGGTTGTGTCTCGTGTGATAATCGTAAATTTAAAAAATTGAATAATTTTCTCTGAAATTTTGTTATATGAGAATATATCTATAATAATATTTTTTTCTTCATAAAACAAAAGTCCAGCCAGAATCGAAAAACATTTTGAAACATTGCCATTATAAATGACCCAAAAATAATTAAACAATGAGGACACAATAAGGACACTAACTAACACATTTGAATTTATATAGCCGTTTGGAGAAGTAACTTTTCTATCCCTGAAGACCTTAAAGAAAAAGATACTAAAATCCATTACATATGTGGAGATGTACCCGAAAACATTACAAGCGTCCAAAATATGTCTCTCACACTCATAGTCCTGTCAAAATGACAACAAAACTTATTTTCAAAAACTATCCTACTACTCAAAAATCCCTTTCATAAGTAGCATATTGGTTTTGTAGCTTTAATAGGAAACTTTAAAATTAATTTAAAAAGAAGCTTTAAAATTACCTTTTTCGCTCACTGATTTTCACCATCATTGGCCCGATGTCATAGTTCACAAAGACCCCGGGTACCCCTGACGTTCGATCGATAACGCCAGATAAAGGGGCCCGCATATGTTTCGTAACCGAGAACTGGTTTGTATTGGTCACCTAAAAATTATAAAAATTCGAATTATTTCAAGTTTTTAATTAACTGAACAAAAATATGAAAATTTGATTCAACTTTTAACAAAACAATATTTTCAAATTTGAATTATTTCACACGAAATTTAAATAAATTTCAAGAAAGTAAGAAAAAAGCGGAGATAACTCTTTAATTAGTTAACAGGATTACTGGAAAATAGAAGCTGTTCATTTTTATTTTATAACTAAGATGCTCAGATGTCATATTTAATTAAAAGTGTCATATATTGCACAAATTTAAGCCTAAATCAAAAATTTAAAAAACGATTCAAGAAAATATATATATTTGGGTGTAGCTTAACAAAGGTTATAGTTTTGTTAGTCTATGGCTGTATTCTGTTAGATATATCTAAGTTTTAATCATTGTGCAAAGTGTATAACAGATATTGTTTTGAATTTTTAAAGACTGAAATCAATTTCCCTATCCCGCAAATTGCTATAGTATTAAATTGTTATTTTTTCTGTACTACAATATACAAATTTCCGGACATGCAACCATAAAAATATTTGACGATAAATACTGTCCTGCCATTGTTTTGAGCATTTTGTTTGAACCACTAAAATCAGATGATGTCAGAATATTTATCTCACTTCGGTTTACTGACGGAGAACTAAAGTATCTATGGAGAGCAGCTCGGAAACAAATCAAACTTTTCGGTGTATACAACTTTCCTTCTTTGGTTCTCAGCTCGCTGTAAAAATAACGAAGATAATCATTTACAATTCTTAGTGGTACTTTATCAATTTCCTTATCAAATTTCTTCTCCTGAAAAAAAGTTTTTCAGTCTGTTTACAGTTTCTCTTCATTTGAGACTTTGATGATTCCGGTATTCCTTCTTCCTCAATACGTCGCAATTCACTTTCGACAGTAATATTCAATTCCGGAGAGGTTTGATCTTTGTCCAAACTCAACAAATGAGACAAAAAACCATCTCATATTTCATTCACAAACCGTTCCGACAACTGTTCCGTAGCCCAGTTCAATTCGTCAGTAGATAAGCCGCATATTTCCCCATTGGGTATATTTTCAAGATTCAAAAACGTTTACTATGCAACAGATTGTATAGGCTATATTTTCAAGATGCAGAATAATTGATTGCATATCATAGAAATTTAAAATTCAAAACAATACTGCTATTGAATAGACTTCGATAGCTACGCGTCCGTAAATCTGCTAATTGCAGTATGGAAATCTATTCAATAATTATACATTGTTTAACAATATAAGCAAAGATGTTGAATATAAATATTAATATTGAAGGTGTAACTGTTTTGGATTCTGGATTTGCCGATTGAATAATTAGGAGAACTAATATATTGTAAAATCAATTTATCATTTTAAATATTTGAACATAATTTAGATATCATATCAATTGGTTATAAATGTAATATAATTGAAAAATTCTAAAATCTGTAAATTTTTATTTTTTTATTTATTAATGAAAAAATGTATTTTTACAAATAAAAAGTGTTCATACAATTGTGTTGTTATATAATTTACTAAGTGTATCATTATTGTTAAATTGATAATTCAATAATTCTGTTTGATCTTTGTCTCAAAAACAAATGATAATTCGAGTAACCTCTGCCAATTTCTTCAATTGAAAAGTGCACATTTATTTCAAATTTATATAGAAAACTTTTCTTAAGGAAAAAGGAAGAAAGGTAATTGTCTATAACGACCTCTGCACTTCGAATAAAAATGATGTTACCTCTCCCTACCTGGCTTCCTAAGTGAAAGAAAGGCAAAAATAGATGTCCTATAGTTCTTGAATAGGGAAGAAGGTCAAATTTTCTTTTAAAATGAGTTGAAGTGGGAGCGGAAAAAAGACGCAGATGTTGAAACTATCCCCGGTCACTTTAAGATTTGATGTTTTATTTAACAATATCCTTAAATTAAACAAATTTAAATAATATACAGTGAATTATCAAAACTGAGTTTTCAATTAGTGTAAAATTAATGAAAGAAAATAGTTTATTTGAGTTTTGAGTAACAGGTTTGAGTAAACTAATTCTGTGAGATTTATTGAAAATTTTTTCTGTACATACTCTATATATATATATATAGGCTTACCTAAAAGAAAGACGATATTCGCCGGTTTGAGATGATGAAATTATCATTTAAATTAAATCATTTTAATGTATCGCTTTAATTAAGACGTCTTATTACCAATTTAAGTTTAGGCCTATTACCAATTAAGTCTTATTACCAATTTAAGTTTATTACCAGTGAAAAGACAATTTTTCAATTTTGCTAAATTTTGCATATTACTTCAATTTGAAGTTTTTACCGTGTTTTGCCTAACACATCGGCTAAACATTTAATTATAGATTGCAGATCTAGTCGTTGTTATAGTGTAATATCTATGGAATACGCTTAAAAATAAATATTGTAGCGAATTCTATCCATGACTTGTCCCTGGTTTTAGCTGGCTCATTGTTGCCGGCTATGATAGAAAAATAGAATCCATGAAAATAGATTTTTGAATAAAGCACAAAATCAATAAAAAATCAATAATAAATTGTATCGATATCGTATATCATGGAAAATAGCATTCACTACAATAGTAATCTTGCATGGATATTTCAAGCATCAATCAATGAGCCTTATATCTTCGATATCCACGCAAGATTGGTATATTAAAAAGGACAATCATATAATTTAAAGGTTAAAAAACAAAAAACATAACATTCAATGAAAATCACTGGAAAACACTGTAGTGTTATGTCTGTTTTGCTAAAAGTTCGTGAATATAAGACATTGACATATAATAAAATAAGCCTATTTTTTATCTAAACAAATAATTTATTTCGTCTAAAAAATACAACTATATAATTATTACATAATTAAAAGAAAAACACTTTTTACGATTTTTACAACGATTCATTTCATTCGATTTTCAGTGAAATTTGTTTTTAGAGAAATATTTCATTGACGGAATTACAGAATTTCTTTAATTCCCAAGTGAAAATATTGCAAATATATTCTAAAGCAAATTGCTATAGTAACGTCTTAAGAACTAGCTTCTTGAAGCTTCTTTAAGCCATCCACTGTTACCTCTGGTGCAAATTGTTTCATTAAATAAATCCCCCCCCCCCCATTAAATAATGTCTAGACTTCTTCACCGAAATGACACGGATAATTAAGGTGAATGGATGGTTGCACCAGTTACAGTGATGTTTCCATAGCATTTAGCGATCAAATAAAAGCACGCGATCTTTCAAAATGTCGGCAAAAACTCCCGTCAATTTCACAATATTAATGAAGTATGACCTGCATTACTGTCAAGCGATCTTCAAGTCTAGAGATATAAAAAGCGGAGTCCTTTGGAAGAATTATCGAGTGACATTGAAGACTTTAATCGGCGTGAATAAGTGAAGGTTATGGATATTATCTTATAAATAATATATTTAATGAGGTGTATAGAGGAAAAGTTGAATTTCCTCTGATAATTAATCAATAAAGGAAAACACTTGACAATATGAATTAAGTTTATATGAAAGAAGTAAAACTTTTTCAATGGCTAATAATTCTGTATTGGAAGTTTAACTGACATTAAATAAATGTGAAGAAAACTCGTAGGAAACCATATTTCGGTTGACATCAAATGACCACAATATTACATATCTGGCCTCTCCATACCATAATTTTAGAGAATGTAAAAAATAGGTTCAAAATAATCACCTGTTCATAAAATTTGATAATTTGAATGCATATATGAGCGAAGGTACATATTAGACTATAGATATGAAAAGCTAGACAGGCGAAACTGTTTCCGGAATTTTCAAATAGGCAATGACTTGTTCATTCCAAATTAAATATTGATCCTATATGCATAGACTAACACAATTATGGACTTTCCAGCTCCTTTATACAGCCAATATTGATTTACTGCATCAAGCTTGGAAGATACATA
>JAUZNC010001007.1:0-30896 GCA_034780395.1 Vannuccia rotundouncinata | reverse complement strand
AGGAACTGTTGTGACTGTCTATCTATAGCTTTCAATATCTATACCTGAGTTAATTAAAACCAAAGGAACTGTTGTGATTGTCTATCTATAGCTTTCAATATCTATACCTGAGTTAAATAAAACCAAAGGAACTGTTGTGACTGTCTATCTATAGCTTTCGATATCTATACCTGAGTTAATTAAAACCAAAGGAACTGTTGTGACTGTCTATCTATAGCTTTCGATATCTATACCTGAGTTAATTAAAACCAAAGTAACTGTTGTTATTGTCTATCTATAGCTTTCAATATCTATACCTGAGTTAATTAAAACCAAAGGAACTGTTGTGACTGCAATATCTATAGCATTCAATATCTATACCTGAATTAAATAAAACCAAAGGAACTGTTGTGACTGTCTATCTATAGCTTTCAATATCTATACCTGAGTTAATTAAAACCAAAGGAACTGTTGTGACTGTCTATATATAGCTTTCAATATCTATACCTGAGTTAAATAAATTCAGTAACTGGCTGTCAGTAGCTATGAATATATATCCCAATCTTCTTAAGTTCAATAAAAATCACCCAAACGAAGTGTTTGGCTGGTTATTACTGCCAATATCGATGTATTTGTTGAAGTGTGTTTGCTGCATAGATATTACACCAATAAATATTTATTTATTTGTTTATGTATTAACTATGTATTAGTGTAATTTTTATGGTTTGCTGTCAGCCTCGTTGGGCTTCAACTGATTTTTATCAAATGTTGTTAGAATTAATTAATTAAAACGCATTTTTGGACACATCCTAATGTGTGATGGTTCTGACCGGAATGCCGATCTATGTGAAAGAAATATCTATGGTAATATTCTTCTTAAGGAAGCACAAAAATCTACCTTTATCTTTCTCCTCGGTGTCAACAAAGCCATCCAGAGGATGCACAGCCCCGGGAAAATCATCACCGTAGGTGAGTTTGTTGAATCGGTGGGTCAAATTGAACTGCAAATAAAACAATTCATAATATACCATCTTTATTAAAGTATTGAAAAAAACATAATAAACTCGTACTTTGGCAGTGTTAGGCAGAGAGTTAATGTCGTGCATGTGACCGTGAGCCTCTTTAACACTCCTCCCAAGGGCGATATGGAAGTTTCCAGCCATCTTGAGTAGACATAAGAGGATACTTAGATTATAGCATATTAAGTAGTCTAACATGAACCTCCAAAAATAAGTAATGCTAAATGAATTGAAATTCTGATGCTACAAACTAAAAGTCAGGTATTCCGGATCTATTAATTATCTCTTTACGCTATAAAATTCAGGTTAAGTGATTATTCACAACTAAGTGAATAATCAGATAAACCTTTAATGAAGGCTTTAAATACTAATTTATCAAAATGTAGAAATATGTATATGATGCATCGATAAGAAAATTGTATTAAACAAAAGCAAAAAATATTTTAAAATGTTTATAAATATCCATTAATTAATGAGTATCATTTGATCGTACAAAAAATGTTTTACTTAAGTAAGCCTGGATTGCATTGTATCCAATGATTACAGATTGAGAAGCATTAGACAGTTAATTTTAGAATTCCAAGATTTAACATCATAATTAAGAGTTGTTTGATTAAAAGGTTTTAAGAAACGTTCCGAAACATTAATAGATTGTGTTTAATTTACACACATATAATTTCTTCATAAATCAAAATTAACTTAAATGTATCTCAATTTCTCGACATTTATTTGAAAGTGTATTATTTATTAAATAATCTTTATCACCATATTATACTACTAACAAATGAATGAGTACTATAGATATAAATATATAAATATAAGTTAAATGTTATTGCAAATTTGAAAAAGATAAACTTGTAGAAAAATAAGACTAAATAAAAAAAGTTAAATCTAATTAAACGTGAATTAAAACACCTTGTTAACCATAAGAAAACCCGCATATCGACAGCCCTCCTGATCATTGAAAGTCATATTCACACCCGAAACGCCCTCCCTCCGGCATTGCTCAAAGTTCACTCCACCCCCAAGGGCCCACCCCCTTAGTCGATACATCTCGCGGACGTTTTCACACGTGTTGCAGCATCTTGAAAAACAGATAAATTCCATTTATCGATTGAGACAGTAGATATCGCAAATATTTTTTAACATAGAAAGGAAACCTACAACTTACTGTCTAGAATCAATAGCCGCACCATAACAGCTTCCACAATAGTTTTCATCCAATTCCTTAGCTGGCTGATACTACGCGAACAAAAGCAATAAATAGCATAAAATGTTAACCAGTTGCTTTAAATGGATTGCAGTGTTCAAATTTATTAAATGAAATCAATATATATATATTGATATCTAGCATGAATAAAACTGGTCTTTGTATTTTTGTGAAGAATGCGTTAATGAGAATATTCTGAAATCTACAAACCGTGGTTAGCGTGTCATTGTCAACTTTCTCTTTCGAGGTAGTTACATCTGAATTAAATAAAACAAAAACTGTTTAAAAAAACCATCATAAAAACTACAAACTCGTGATTTATCAGTTAGATTAGTTTCGAGCGTATTCGTTAATTAAATAAAGTACCGTCGCTTGTCGTTCTTTACAAAGAACGGTCCGGTGACTAAAAATACAGCGTACTACTTTATAGATATTAATTATTTGGGATCTGCTATAATATTACAATCATTCTTTAAAAAATCTATATGTAAAAACGGTAAAAAATAGATTTTTTCGTTGTTTTTTAAATTCTAAACAACAACAAGCGACCTTTCTTTGATAAAAGAATAGGCTCTAGGTTAACAAATCTGTTAGTTTACTTTGTTTGAGAGCCTTCGATAAACTGGTGCCATCGAGGTTGAGTCGAAACTTGTAGATATCGTGGATAATGTCGTTCTGCTCCTCGCCCGAAACGTCCATTGAGTCGAGAGTTATGTCTGAAATGAATGCACACAGACTTCACGCTCAACAGCAATATATTAGTGAATTTAATATCTTTAATTATTATGTTAATGGTTCATTAACCTTTGGGGTTAATTAAGGGTAGATTGTTTCAAGATTAGAAGAAAATATCTATAACGGTCACAAAAGGATCCATTTGTTTTATTCTGATATTAGATTTACTGCATTATATGTAAATGTACCAGATTATAGAAAATGTTCACGAAGTTCATTTACTTAAGAAACAGGAATATGATTTCAAAATGATTGAGTTTGTTGAACATCAAGGAATGATTGTTAAGCTGCACAAATCTTTATATATTATTAATAAATACAACAAAATATATTTTAAATTATTAATGTAGTAGATAGATTTTGTTAATCCTGTTTTAATACATCAATAAGTATATATCGAGATGTTATATAGTGATCATTTTTAAAGTCATAACCAAGAATCGGCAAAACATATTATTTATCACACCGTGTCTACAATCTCGCTTGATTTGTTCTTCCATATAGACCATGTTGTTCTCTAAAAAGTAAATAAAACTTATCGATTGCTCCTTGCTTCAACGGTTACAAAAAGTTCAAAGCTCTTTTGATTTTTTTGTTTCTACCAGACCAAAATTACATTCCATTCAACAGGTTTATGATTGAGGTTTGTTCAATGATTACCGACAAAGCCTACTGTATTCTCTGTGGACACCAGCTGTTAAACAACAAAAAACCGTTTCATATGCGACCAACTTACATTCACAAGCCAAACTTGGGAAGGTGATGTCAAGATTAATCCTCAACTTCTGACTTCTTGACATGTCCACAAAAATTTCCTGTTGCACATCAATCGTCATAAAATAGTTAACTTCAGAGACAAATAGGGAGACAATCACCACCATGCTCACAACCGTTACTGAAATAGAAAATGAAATCATTTTTCTTGTTATGTTCAACTTATTTATAATGAATTAAAATTTCCCAGGTGAAGGAACAACTCTACATGAAAAGAATACAACAAAAGTTTCAGTATCCAGCGTTTTATATAAATACAGCTTTATAAATTCCAACTGAATCCTATCCATAGCGGGCTTTTTTGCCTTTTGCTATACTGGCCCACTGCCCAAATATAATGTTGCAATAGTGCCATGTGCATGAAATTTGACCTGATGATAGTCCAGGATGTTTTCTGCTAGATGTATTCCATTGTAGTGTAAATTGAATAACTAAATATTCTTGAATAATAAAACATTTAATTTAATTTTGATCTAACAAATAAATTAATTTAATATACTCTCTTTGTCTGTGTAATATCTATAGATGATAATTCATTGATTTCTCTTAAATAAGTGTATTATACCATGACCATAAATCACAAAAATACTGTTAACCATTGAATGTATATATTTATTCAACACAAGAATTATACTAATTTAATCAATAAGACCATAACAATACAACAATATGTTTATTTCAGATGTAATATTCTAATCTGTAATATTCAAATTTCACTATTTAATATCTAAATTTAATCAATTTTTCTATGACCAAGATATCAAGGAATGAAGCTAAATTTTAATATTTATAAATATTTTTTATATTAAAGGAACATTATAAAAATTATTAATTGATTAATTTTGAATTTATAATACCTTAAATAATTTATTTCAACTTATATTTTTACTTTTTGTAAGAAGTTTATTCAAATTTAGATAAATAATTAGTATACAATGACTTGAACTATAGATATATATTGAATTTAATTTAATCTAATCTATTATTAAAAAATGTTTAGATTAAAGAAACTTGTAAAATAATTTTCATTATACACTGTACAGACTATTCAAGCTATACAAACACTAATAAAATATGCACCAAAAGCAATAAGATTTGGAAAACTACACTTCTAAAAAGGAAAAAATTAGGTAGTGGCTATTACCACAGATGAGTCTGGTCAATTAATTTTAAAATGATATTACCAGGGGTAGTTTCTCAAAACTCACATAGGCATAAGTCATTAAATTATCAGAATTCACATTTCTCAAAACTCTTGTAACTTACACAAGGACTAAATCGCTACTTTTCAGGCAAAAGAGTGTTTCTGGAAGTTATTCCAGGTTTCAGATATGTCACCTGGTGTTCTAAATATAGTACAAAGCTGGTAACTGTTTATAATTGGGTTGAAGCAGTCGTAAGTACTTTACATATTTTAATTGTGTATTAATCCTCCAAATTATTTAACCAAAAGTTAAACACTTAATGGGTTTTGAATGTTTTATTTTCTTGTGAAGCATAACATAATAAATAGTTTTAAAAAGCTGTAAAATTTAATTATAAAATAGCCTAATTTCTAAAGCAGCTGGAGCTAGGTACAGCTTGCAATGAACTTATTTATTTATAATTTGTTTTGATAAGTTATTTAGTTTGGTCATAATAATTGTAATTTTAAGTAAGGATTTATTGATTTATCAAAATAAAATCTCACTATCATTAAAACATAGACCACATTTATTAAAACAGACAATATTATAAAATATAAGAGATTTTATTGTATTGTTTATCATTTTATTATACCTATATAACATAGATATGTAAAATACACATTTTTTAACAAAATCACCTATATTTAAAATAGATTATTTTTTGTTTCAAAATATTTTTTAAAAATAATCTTATGTTTCTTAATCAATGTTAATATTTAGTTTTATTGCATAAATAATAGTATTTTATTATAAAAATTATTTTTATCAAAATAAAAAAATTTCAAAATTTAATTATAAAATATATGTTGAAGAATATAATATGTAATAATAGAATAAATCATTTGAATTAATAATATTTGCACAAAAAAAACTATTTTTATTAAAAATATGTATCAAGAATGATTTTTGGTGAATAAAATATTTCTTATTTATTGAGATTCTCAATGAAAAAAAAAATGATTATAATTAATATTTTTAATTGTACTTTTATTGTCCTATTATTAATTGCAGTATTTTGATAATTACATGTTTACATTTTACCCAATACATAATTAGTTTCTTTTTGATAACCAATATAACCCACTAATCCATAATTAAACCATTTGAGTCACGTATCACAAATATTCAATATCCAAAGACAAGGTAAATATTTTAGAATAAATCAATGAGTTATTTGAGTTACCAATAGGAAATGCTACATGTTATGAGTGCTCTACCAGCATGTCAAGAAAAACTCATTTATCATTATTATTTTATGATAGTGGTAAGTTTGCAACTTGTGTGCTGCAATTTGCATGAGCTTCAAGAAACAATCCCTGGACTACCAGTTCCATATTCACAAATATGTTTTTTATAAAATCAGTCCAGAAAATTTTTAATTGTTTTACAGGTATCACTGATAATAACTTATTAACAATAGCTTATTATTATTAGAAAACTAAATGGGATAACTCGGCTAAAGATATAATTTGGGTATATATATATCTTAAACTGACATGGTCTAAATTGTTAATATATAAGCAAAATGTTGTTTCATTTAAGGTTTTATTTTCAGACTACACACTCATATGATAATAATACTTTTTCAGCTTCCAGACTTTTATAAGTAATCCCAGCATTACCTCTATAAATTTACCTTCTGTTGTTTTTTTAAACTTGATCATGTCAGTTATGTGTTTATTTTTTTATTTTACCATTAAATATATAAATGTTGTGCAGAAAAAATTAATATTTTCTATAACAAAATCTGGGGAATATCCAGAATTTGGCAATGTGGGGTGCACAGGTAAATGTCTGTGGGTGCAGCCCCTAGCTGGGTCCAGAGGAGGTTAGAGGGGCACTGAAAAAATTTAAATATCCAAAAAAATGTAGATTTAATATGAAGTTAGAGTGACTAGAAGTAAGTAATAAGTGTATAATATACATTTAAAACATGCTTTTAAAATAGTCAATTTGATCAAGCTGATCTTTTAATAGAAGTGTCTTATAGCTATACCAAAATTAAGATGGTATTAAAGAAAATGGGGGGGGGGGGTGCGCTCTGTGCACCCTATCCTGCCTACATCCCTGAGAATTATTTTTGTTAGGCTATTTGTGTTTGTAAGAGATGTGCAGTGTGTTATAGTTTTAAAGTAAATATTACTTTTTGTGGGCAGATAAATATGTAAGTCTTATTTTTTCTATTATATAGAACTATAAAATGGTTTCTTGTTACATATATATACCTACTTAAATATTTATATTACTATAATTATCAATATGATCAAACAAACTTTTTTTTTAAATAATAAATAAGCACAATAAAAATAATCATTATCACAAAACTTTTTCATTTCATTAAAAAAATACTTGGTTATTAGAAAATATAAAATTCGAACAAGGGAATTTCTTATGTAAAATAAATAAACAAAGGAATTTTCTATGTAAAGCCACTACCATGGCAAAATAATATTAAAATCAAAATAAAACAATACTTACAACATGCTCCTGATATTGTGTTTACCCTAAAATCTTCCAAGGGCTTAGAATATGCATCGAATCTTTTAATAAAACGTAGACTAACAGTTGGCAACATCATTAAAATTTGTAAAATCCGCTAAATTTTGTTTACATATTTCAAACAAATATTTGGTTATGTGGATAGTCAAAACCTTTTTAAAGATCGAAATCGATTTTAATTTAAAGAAAATTTAGCTTTGATTTACAATTGTATTTCATTGTGTATACCACAATTTGTTTATTTTAGTTTGTGGGATTAATAATAACTTTACCCAATTAATTATTATTTATATACTCAAATTAATTAGCCCTTATAATTTCGAGTAATTACAGAGGACTATAAAGCTAGAATAGGTCTAGACATTGTCAACTTCACCTAGGATGGGATTGAACATGGGAAATATTCTAATAGTATTCTAATTGGAGTTACTTATAGCACTGAAATTTTGATCTCTTTATCAAGCGCCTGAAAAATGCGAACTTTGAGAACGCTACTTAACGGTGGCAATTGTAGGTGTTTCAAAGGTTTTTCCTTGTCCCTTGAGAAGAGTAGAAATTTGTTTTAAATTACAACATAATACAGGATTGATTCTATGTTTTTCATTAAAACTTTTTACTTTATAGACAGTCGTTAAATAAGTAATCCAACGTGAGACAACTGGAAATAAGACGACTCTGATTAAATATAAATATAAAGAAATGTTAATTATAATTTGAGAAAGAGTAAAGTATTAAAAACATAGTTATATTTATGAACATGTTTGTTAATTGTCCGACAATATAGAAGCAATAATCTAAAAAGAGTTGAAGAAGTAACTGAGAAAAATTACTTAATAAATAGATATTAAATACGTATTAAAAATATAAGGAAATAATAATTTATCTCCTTTATTCATCGTTTTATAAACCTACAAATTGAAAAATATTGAATTTTTCTTGGGCAGCCAGATTATAGGTATACTATGTTGAGGTGATGGCTTTGGACCAACCTCTTTTACGAACAACACTAATTGGTAAGCATATAACCTACCAATCAATCTAGATGACCTTATCAGGACAATGACATCCACGTGGATCGATAGAGAGTGGACTGGAAAGCTCGCTATATACTTCTTGCAAACCATGGCCGAGCCTAAATAGTAATATATATTTACTGAAATATTATATTGAAATGTAATTTTCTATGTAAAATGAAATGTAAATACACTCTTAGATACATTTGTACTTAACTAGATGTGGCTGCATAGAATGAACTCTTAAATAATAGCACCTGGACAGGAAATTACAATTGGGTGTCTTAATTAATTACCTTTAGAGATGGACTACGTTTAAATATAGTTTACATATAGTTTACATATAATCGCCTCTAGAATTGATCACAAATTATCTAACAAATTCATTTTAAGCATGATTACAATAATATTTCGAACCTATTTTTATAACAAATCAATAAATATATCCCTATATTAATTTTATAATTAAAATATGGATATAGAGTAAATAAAACCGTAATTTATTTGACAAAGAAAAACTAATTAGCTAGTGAATATGAGAAATTCAAAAGTTTTAAAAAGTGTATTGAGCAAATGAATATATACAATCGAGAAATATATAACAAAATTATCAACATATTAAGTAAGTTGATATATAAATGTTTAAAGATTAATAAATTGCCACGGATTTGAATTGCACACTCCTATTGACCCCAAAAATAATGATGCAGCTGTGGTGACCACTTAATTACGGAGCTGTTGTTTAGTAGTCATGCCGGCCGTAAAAAAGACATTGAAGTCTATTTATTACATATCTACATACCACCTGCACTCTATAAACTATGTTTGGTCACCATTCGCCTTTTCAACATAAATGAATGATTATTTTGCCATATTACTGCTAATTTTTGTTTAGATTGTTTTTAAAATTATTATTCTGTCTGGTGAAAATCTGTAGACAATATCACCAAGATTTGCCTTTTTATTGAAATTCTCATTGTTTACTAGGTTTATTTATTGGTGGGGTTTTAAGACAATAATAACGAATATTTATAATTTTCAACAAATATGTGAAATGTGTCATTATTCTGCAAATGTATTTATTTATATAACTTTAAAAATATAAATTATACATTTTTTTGTTTTACTCTCCACATGGCATTCTTCTCCAATATAACAAATTCATTATAATATAAAATTAATTTGATCGACGACTTAAGTTTTTTGTTTGTTACAGATTGATTTTCAAGCAAATTAATATATATTTAGTATATTTTAAAAAAATAGTGTCAATGATTATCTAGTAGTTATATTATAGCTAATTATAGTTCTTCTTTTATTTTGATAAAGCGCTTTATCAAAATAAAAGGAACTATTGATACACTGTTTTCCTCAATTTTTGAAAAATGGATTTAAGTTTTTTACAAATAATTGTCATAGGTACTTGTATGTTCATAAACGTTTAGCTAAATGATCTTATGGCTGCATTTTTAATAGGTATTGTAAAATACGCTATTTAAATCGAACGGTTTTAATTATTATGAATTTACTAATTTAATACAAATTCTGATACTAATATGAATTTTAATTTAGTTATATCGCAATTTAGTTAATAGTTATAAATCGTAATAGTTAAATGTGTTTGTACAAATCAGATTTAAAATATTTATTTTCGCTTAATCTCTGTTGTATTTTTTGTTATGTATTCATAACAAAAAAAGCTAACTCAAAAAATAAGTAAAGTCTCACTTCTGCGTCTATCGCATTCTGCATGAAAACAAGTTTCACCCCTACAATTTACATCAACAACTTGTTGAAGTTGACTTCGATAAGTGACTATAAAGAATGTTGTGAATGGATAGTTGCGGACATAATGCTGACTATATGTTCGCACAATTATTATGTTCTCTGGCGAGATTATGTTTTATCAGCTTAATGGCAATGTAAACAGGCATAATTGCCATTTCTGGTCTATCAGTACCCAAACTAGATGCAAGCTAAATGCAAGGTGTTCTGATCTATGAGTCATGAATCTATTCGATTTTTTTCTTCTTTGAAGCCACATCATGACACTCGTGTATTATGACAGACCACGAACGGTGGAAGCATTGTGACAGAAATGGTAAAATTCAATTCCAATTTGAAACGGTTGTCGATAATGTTTGCATATGGAATCGATGCTACTTTTAAAATCATTTCTGTAGAAACTATCACTTAAATTGACTTAAAAGCATCAATTTTGAATTTATCATTTACTTAGACTCTTATATGTACAAATTTTTTTATATAATTATATAATTATCCTTGCGTAAGTGGTCCGTTTGATATCTAAGTTGACAATATTTCCTAAAATGATCGCGTGGCTTTTATTCCGTTTTTCCGTATCTGCCACAAATATTTTGAATAATAAGCGACAATTATTTTATTGAAATTAATTTACACAGAAATAATATGGTTTTAAAATCAAACGAAACCGATAGAATTATAGGTGATACTTAACTAATAAAATAACTTAGCTTTTATGGATCTATTATATACTTATCCACTTAATTTTAAACATATACGCAGATGGTCTCGATGGTCCGCAATAAAGTTGTTGACAATTGTTGAATGATGACTTATATATTATTTATCAAGACCGGCAAACGCAGCAATATTCAATAATAATAAACCTCCGCGGAGGAATATACCTATATTGATAATCAATACGAAATTCATTAGAGTTATTAATGCATTTCAATTATATATGGTAATAGTTTCGTTTTCAAGAGGGTTTTCAATCAATATATAATGATCAAAAGCCTATTAAATTATATAATATTAATTGAATACCCTCTTTTAAATGAAACTAATACAGTATATAATTTAAATGATCTGTGGACGTGGTTTGGTCAGTTTGCTAGTCTAGATAAATAATATATAAGTCAGTGCTTACAAATATGATCTTTTTAAGAATAATCATTGTTTTAATTTACAGTTAACGATTAAGTTAGCTCATTTTAAATTAGTTGTTTAAATATGGAGATTTACTTTATGATTTTGTTAATATTATTTTCGTCATTCACATTAATTAATGTAAGATATACTTCTTTTTACAATCTATTATAATTTACGAATCCATTACTTACGTTAATACATGGTTATCTTTATTTATCAAGATATTCATTTTGATCAATAGAACTATTTTAACACAATTTTGAAATGTTTTTTTGTGTTTATATCTATTTGTAATAAATAATTAGTATTTTCAATTTATTCACTTGTATTTGCATTACTAATTTTAATAAAGATTGTGTTCCTCATAAGATAACCAAATCTATCCAAAGGATTGCATTCCTGATAAAATAACCTGACCAGCATTCCATGACAATTGCACTCCAGATATTTATCATTTTACTATAATTCAACTAGTAAAAGATAGGGTTGGGTGTATAATGTTTGATGGATATATCCTTCCTAGGCTACTCAGATTAGAGCCTGTAAAATAACCCAATCTGTCTGACAGATTTCATTCCTGATAAAATAACCTACTTTGGTAAACATTTTCAATTTTTTGATCAGGAATGCCACTTATTAGATCAATCAGTTTTTTTACTCAGAATACATCCTGTTTGATAAGGTTCTTTTATATTAGCAACAATGATACATACATTAAGCATGCACTCATCTGCATTCCATCCAGCCCAATACAAATTAGATAGAACCTGCAGACATGGTGGCATTGCAAGCATTATTATTCATTGGAGACACTGCAGACATTTACAAAATTCCTTATCTATTCAAATTTAAAGACACTACAAGATTTTTAAAATATTTATTTTAATCAACATTAACAAAAAAATGTCTTTCTAGTGTTCCATACTTGTTTTTTATTGACTTAACTGTTTTTTACAGTTTTTATTATTTAATATTAAGGCTTTAAACTTTGTATCAACTTTTTATTTATTTGGTTTTTATTTTATTATGAAATATTGCTAAGATACTGATCACAGTGTCTCCAATGAATAACCATGCTTGCACTTAACCATGTTCTTTAACTTCTTTGTATAAATTAATGTGACATATATCACAGATAAATTCATGTTGGGCACATTTTATCAACTGCATTGCATTAATGAATCCCTAATTAAAGGTAGGAATATATTAATATATATATATATATAGATTTGCTGTTTTGATTAGCAAATTAGTAACACACATTATAGATATAGGGACCATTTAAAAAAAAATGTTCTCAATTCACATTAGCCCATGTCCCAATTAGACATTATTTCTAATATAATATTGTAGTAATAGGCAAAATCCCAATACAATTATCCTCTTAAAAAAATTAAAAAAAAGATATTCAACCCAAATAGATATGACAGCCATATCTACTTTGAAAAAAATTAATTAAAAAAATAAAGTAATTTCAATTTATAATATTTGCAAAATATATTATCTGATTTGTCAACTTTTATCTGATTCATCAAATTTAAATCTGCCAATATAAAATAAAGTCTATTGTTGTATTATAAAAAATTAATATATCACTGTTGGTCTGAAAAACTTTTAGTTTAACCAAACTGTACATTCAATATTTCTTCAAAAATATTTTGTAGTATATCTAGAAATTAATTACAAGCATTAAAAAATATTTTTAAAATAAATGTTTGCTAATTTTCATGAATTTCAAAGACAATTCCACAATAAGTAGGAATGGATTATTGAACTTCCAAGATCTGTATGAATCCTTAATGAGAATGATTTAAATAACTTACCCTGTTAATCAAATTTGAAAATCAATCAGGAAATTTGAATAAAACATATTCAGGATATGTCTGTCAAATTTTAGTAAATCCAAATAGTCAAAACATTATTGTTCCATTTTTGTTACTTATCAATACAAATATCATTTTTATACCACATTTAATATTTATTATAGATTTATATTTTGAGTTTATTTCTGTAGTCAAGTGTGTAGTTTATTAGTGCTGTATTTTAAACCACTGTCTTATGTTACCTCATTATAAACTTTTCCTTTTGAAAATATTGTTTAAACTCTGCCCATTGTTTAACATACCTGTCTATTTTAAAAAGATTCTTTGATATGTTGACTTGTGAATGTTAGCATACAGAATTTATAAAAATAATTATCTAATATTTACCTAAATTGTTACAACTCATTTTACAAATCCTGACTATGTTAGTCTTAGTATTTTCAGATTCCATTTTTAGTTTTGTTCATTTGACTATTTTCTTCTTTTTGTCCCCAAAATTGTATTTTTTATAAAAAGTGACTTACTTCTGTTTTTAAAAAGTTACTGAAGACTGAACTGAACCCTTTCTTTCACTAATATTGATATTATGCATTACATAATTTGGTGTTTTTTATTACATGCAACCATATTCATTGAAAAGTATTAAATAGATAAGTGAAATTTACCCCATCATTGTTGTAATAGACAAAATTATTAAAAGTATCAATTTATAGTGGACCATTTTATTTTATAAATTTTTAAATGTTCATGTTTTACATCATTTAATTTCAGACACAAACAGCTATTTTAGTGGGAGATTCACCTACTCATTATGTTCCACTTTGTGCTGCATTGGATAATTCAACCAAGACTCTTCCTGACACATTTTCAGCTATAGTAAGTTTTAGTGGATTTTTGGATTATGTTTTTATTTAAAAAAGTTATTAACTAATTTTTTCATTAATTTTATTATTAATAATATAATTGTAATAATTACATAACATGTATGTTCATTTTTTTCCTTTGTAGAAATTTTATGATGTAATAGAGATGGGTAGTGGTTGCAAGATGAACAGTTCTGTCAATGGAAAAGCTGTGATTGTGGAACTTTCCTTTAATTCGTGCCATCTAAGTGAAAAAATGGTTGAAGCTAGTAAATACAATGCCTCATTAGTAATACTTGTGGACAACGTTACCTATGCACTGTCAAATATATATCCTGCCAGAAATGGGGGTCCTCCACTTGTGTCCATCTCTCGAAACGAATATGATCAAGTTAAGGTAAAAATATGATGCTTTTTTGTGAATGTTTAACGCTTCATGCTCATACTTTTTAAATGAGTTGTTACATTAGTTAAAAATATTATTTTAAGTTTTATATATGTTTTACCCCTATTTAAGACTACAGAGTCACAATCCTTTGGTTGTTATAGTGTTGTTTTTTATAATCTTTTTTTTACAAAATTGTTGATTAGTTAGTTTCAGTTTTATTGAAGAATATTTAAGAATAAAAAATATATTATAGATATCCACCAACTTCTTTTTCAGAATTTAATAAATCCTCTTCAATTTGGGGTCTACTATCGTAATACTGTATACAGTGGAAATTACGCATACCTTTCAAAATATATAATCTTCACTACAGCCGTCTCCTGTGTGATGATTGGATCATTCTTTGCTCTTCTCAATGCTTCTGAACAGTAAGATTTTTGGTTATCTACCTTCAAATTTTGACTTTAAATTTCTTATTTTAATTACCTTTTAATTATCTTATTGATTTGCAGGATGTTACATCCGGACGAATACAATTTACTCAATCAAAACATTCCAGTATGGGGAGTATTTATAATCTTGGCCTTCTCAATTGTCAATATCCTTCTATTCTACTTCTTCTATGATGTTATGGGTAAGATGAGTGTTTTTTTCTGTGTATATGTGATTTTTTCAGAAAACGCTACACATAATGCTTATACCTCTATATTAATTTTTTCGGTTATTTAACGTATATTATACCGAATATTATATCGAATGCCATAAGTCAGTATTAAATAAATGTATTATATCTATTTCAACAAATCATTAAATCAAATACAACGCCACAAGACAATTGAGTATAGAAAAATTGTATTATAAAAATTAAATAAATAGAATACAACGATATAATACCTACATACTTTGAATTTAAGAAATAGTCAGAATACCTACGGAGTTTGAAATACACCTTAGGAAGGTTAAAACTCCAGAGGTATTCTATGTTTTTCATAAACTGAGATTAAATACAAAATCAATGGCAAAAATGTATGTTTTATATTTCCAGTTTACGTCGCCTTGGTGTTATTCATGTTTTTTGGCCCACAGGCTTGGAATAAAGTACTTGATTTACTACTGACACTGTTTCCTTCCATTCCAGACAAAAAGTGAGTAATATGGCAGCCCAATTGATTAATGATATAACGGATATTGGTTCTAATTTACTAATATAAGAGAATATGAATCTGAAATATGAATTTTTTTTTTTTTTTGTGTAGTTCTTAATCTGAATAAATTTTCACATTTGTAAGATTTATGTACATGAAAAAACCATTTCCATTCAATCTATATCACAATTTTTCACAGAGTTAATTATGAATCAATCGATGGGGAGTAAGTAATTTATCCGACAAACTCGTATGACTATCGAACCTATTACGTATCTGCTTTAGTTTATTAATTGGTTACATTTGTTTATTTTTTTGATTTATTTCCATCCAAAGCAATGCCTCGAGTTTTCCTCTTTAAAATAAATAGAATTTTTGTTGCGCTAAATGGATAAATTCCGTTAATTTTTTTGATTTGAGTTTTACCAATGGGCTCCCATATCGATTGGATTTCCGTTAATTTGGAGCCCTCTATTAGTTTCTTCCGTATTGCTTACGTATTAAATAGTTGCTTCAATCCTGACAATTTTGCATTACTTGATTAATTTATTTTATATAGGATTAGTTTTTCAATTTTTGTTTCAGATTCGCTTAGTTTCGATAAGGATTGTCACGTGACAAATCTGTGACAATTCTTTGTGTTAACTTATTTTAGAGATTGTAAATATTTAGATAATGTTTTAGGTGCCTAATAACATCCAAAAATTGTGTCGTTTTGTTTAACGGTTTGTCTCATGAATAAATCTTTAGAATCAATTGGATTTAGATAGTTATCAAGGTTTCCAAATTTTAGTACAATTTACAATATAGAAGATGCGGTTGTCCTTAATACAGGGGGCCACCCATACTGAAATATACACATTTGAAAATTTTATTCAAAATATACACATTCCTTCAGATATATATACTTTTTTTATACACAAATATTAATATTACAAAGTACAAAAGAATTTTAAACGAACAAATTCATTTTTTGGAAAGTAAAAATTATCTTTTTTGGAGAAATATATAGACAAATTTTATTTCCCTGTTAATAAGTAACAGTAATACTTAACTTTGACATCTGCTACGAATTTAATGTTTAGTGTTTATTGTATGTCTGACAAATTGATCAAACTAGTTTTTCAACCTTATTTAAACTATAAAAAAATATTTTACTCTCATAAAAGTTAAATAAATCTATTATTTTCCAAATCCCAAAGTATTTTATATCCTTTATCCCTGACGTGTTTGTGTACTTTACATATTATATTGATTATAGTGATCTGACACATTTTCAGATATAACGTTCACAAGACGTTACTGCCTGTTCTGAGTGTGAGGTCAACAATTCTCTATCTGCTTTGGCTAATTGTAGGCATCGTCTGGTTCATATATCGTAAAACTTAGTGAGTTGTGCCTCTTTATTTTTTTTATATTTAAATTTACTTTCCTTCGTCGGCTTTCTATATAAAATGAGTACAACTTGCAGAAATTCAGATAATTTATAATACAGTGTTGACATTCGTCTGGATTAATTCCTTACGTCTGAAATATGTACGGAATTTTGTCTTTAGTTCTTGAATTTTATAAAATGCTTTTTCCTAATTAAAAACTGAAGACTGGAAAACATAGTTGTCATAAATCGGGATGGATCAAAGGTTTCGAAGGTAATGATGAAGCTATTGAAAAAATACATACTTGAATTTTATACATGTTAGCTATATGTTGTACGTTTAGTTACTCTAAAAACAATTATTGTATTATTATCCAACTTTAATATCAATATATCAATGACATAGTTCTTCATTTAAAAAAAACTACTATTTGATTTAAAATATTGTTTGAAGGGGTCCAGTGGCAAAATAATATTTTTAATTCGTAAGGGGGGGGGCTACACCCACAAAACGAGCGTCACTGACCCATACTACCGTTTCCCGTCCTGAATTATATTTTTTGGAGGGGGGCACCAATACTACAGAGTGATTTGGTGGCAGTTTGGAGGCATTATTTTTACTGTGTAAATATTTATTTAGTTGTGTTTATGTTCTAGTGTTTTGTTATTATGCATTGTGTTTATGATTTTAGTGCGGGTATCAACTTACAAAACTTCCTCGGGTATGGCTGTTGCCTTTATGGAATCGCCATTATTTCAGTACAGCGGAATATTCGGGTGAGATTAAAATACAAATTTAAGTCGATATTGTTTGTTCTGTTTTATAATATTGTTCAATTATGTCAATCTTTCTCTTTCAGTGGACTACTTTTGCTCTGATTGCATACTTCCTCTACGATATTTTCTTTGTTTATATTACTCCTCTATTTTCAGTAAGTTGTATTCTTTACAATATTGGTGTCCTCCCTTTCAGTAAGCATAGCCTCTATAGCATTGTTCTATCTCTGGATTATTAGTCTCATAATGCTGCCGTTCCCCAACCAACTTTACCTCCCGATGTGCTATATCGCGTCCGAAGATCCAATCCATACTTTTCTCGGGTGGGTGGCGGTAGTGTCATGGAGAAGGTTGCCTTGGGAACTGCTGGTACAAACAACGAACTTTTACCCTTCTTGTTCAGCGTGCCATCGATATGGCCCGAGGATCGTATTTGCTGGCCGATGGGTTCAATGTTGGGTTTCGGAGATGTCGTTTTTCCAGGTGAAACAGTCTCCATTTTTTTGTTTGCTATTTATTGTCTTCAAGCATAATTTGTGTCTCCCGACAGGTATTTTAATCGGCTTTCTTCACGTCTTCGATGCTCACCACAAGATCAAGTTTAGAGTATATTTCATCAGCTCAACGATCGGTAAGACAGTATTGATTATCGATTTTGTATCTTGAAATTCAAAGTTTTGATTTTTTTTAATAGAAATGTATTTTTTAATCACCTTGACTTCATCTTTTCTTCATCAAGGGTATGCTATCGGGCTGGTTTTCGCTCAGCTTGCAAGCAACTTGACAGGCAAAGGGCAGCCAGCCCTCCTGTTCCTTATTCCTATGATCCTGTTGCCAATGGTGATTGTGGGCGCAATTCGTCGGGAACTGACACTCCTCTGGCGTGGTGAAGAGATTGCCCCAGTTCCTGAGCCGGCCGAACCCACTGATGGCGACCTGGTGCTGACGGCTATTGTCCTTGAAGACAACGATGCTGGTGCAGATTCTTACCGAGATAAAGATGGTGTTGTTAAGTAGTCCTCTCGGCTGTTACAATGACAGTGAAGTGTCTATTGGTTACGTCTGTTCCATATCATGACCACAACACCTTCCTTCATTTTAACCATTCGGTTAATTTATCATTGCAGCTGTTTTTGTCTAATGTACAATTCGAAAAGTTTAAAATTGTTTTTTTTTCTACAGAAAATATGTGTGGAATATCCCCGTATCTCAAATAAGACAGAGTTTTTTTTATATTTTCATTGTTTATAAGGATTATTTCTTTTAATTGGTCAAGGTAATTTCTATCCAGTTACATGACAATAATAAACAAACGTGTTACAAATTTATAACTTTCAATACATTTGTTTTATTTTACAAATGTTGCATTGGTTGCCTATATATATATCACTAGAAATATAATGTATACTTGTTTTTGTTTTCTCTCTGATGATATATTCTTCTCAAATTGAAACTTTCATTTCTTTTTTAACTTTCATTTTATCGACCTGACATTAAAAAATCTCAACTTTTATATATTTAATTTAGTATATCAATAGTTTTTTTTCTTCTCTTATTTACAAACATTGTATTATGTAAAATTAGCTAATATTTTTTCGAAATAGTGTCAATAATATATCATCAAGAAAAATATAGCTATTGATATACGTACTGTGTTTTTCTAAACTTTCTTTTTGTAGATGGATATAAGTTTCATCGAAATAAATGTCAAATTCTTGTGTTAATTTTATTCTACCTATGTGGTTTGATACTAAACATTTTTTAGTAGGTTATCGATAAATGTTTTGCCTGGCTAAAATGTTTAAAATTAATGTAAATTAAATTCTACAGTCTTAACTATAACAAATTGCGTATTAGTTGAATATGTTGACAAATCTTAATTTTTAAATAATAATGTTACCGAAATATCCGTTTGTAATATTCGCAGCATTGTTTATTGTTAAGAAGGATACAATCACGACTATTTCTATTCACTAAATTTTAGTGTAAAAGTAAGATTTGTTCATTTTTGTTACTTTTTCTATATATTCTTCATTATTTCTTGGCATAATATTAATTTAGAAATCGTATCTATTAGCACCATTGACATATATAAGTCATTGATTAGCACCAATACAGCTAAAATATTACTAGCTAGCTAATATTAATTTTTCTTTGGTGATATCTATAAAAATTTGTTAATTCAAATATTGCTATTGGTTAATAGAAGTTGTATATTGATTTGAATAAATTTAGAAGTAATTAAGGTGTATGTATGCATACCCCATCGATGTCACACATCTTGACAATTTAAATTGATTCACAATACTTTTTGCCGGGGCACATCAGATGCTCGAAAGAACAAAGTAACCGACGGGGTGATCTTTATATGTTCAAAAATTTTATGATCGAATATTCACTTGCTCGAAAACGTTATATTATTTAGCCTTCATATGCTCAAAACGTCATATGTATATAGTGCCCGAGGGGCTAAAATCTTCTTATGCTCGATAATTAAATCAGTGCGGTATTGCATATAACATCCCATATATAGTATTGTTTAATCCGATTAAATATCTCAATAAATACAGGGTGATTCAAAATTCTTCGGATGATAAAATATATGAAAATTAATAATAAAAGTATGAGACTGTAAGTAACAATAAAAAAATATTACATGTAAATATGAAGTGCAACCTCATTAATGAGGTATAGCGATCCTCAAATAATCCCCCATGATTTTCGCGACAGGACTGGATCCTCTTTTAAAAGTTTGTTGATGGATCGTCGAAACATGTAACGGGGAATTGATTCTAGTTCCTCCATAATTTTAATGTAGAGGAACTAAAATTTTTATTCAGTGGATTTCTTTTGATCTGAATGCCAACTTTTTCTGTGATATTAAAAGAATGAGACATTATTTGAGTATAACAATTACGTATTGTATTGAGTAATCTGATTCAAACTCTTATACCAATTTAATTAATTGTTATTTAAGAGATTTTATAATTTGGCCAGCCAATTATAGACAACCAAAAGTCATGATATATTATATGCCATGCATAGAGTACATTATGATATATACTAAGTATCATATTTAAATGCGAGTAGTATAGTGTGCCTATAAATTTATTGTAAGAAAATTTAAATATTTGACAACTCATTTAAAATGAAACGCATTTAAAGAATAATTAACCATTATCGTTATCAGCTTAACTTAAAATGTCAGCAGACGATGTTAGATTTTGAATCAACGCAAACTATACGCACATGACTTTTGTTTATATATTCATCGAAATCAATGAATATTGATGGTTAATACACAAATAGTCTGCACCTCGCTCTCTTAATAGTAATTAATTATGCATAACACATCTCAAATATGTTTGCTACTATCTTGGGTCGTCATTATCAGTATTTACAGTATAGTCGTTCGAGAAAATTTTTTGTTAAAATAATATTACTTTCTATATATTAATTGTATTATTTTTTTCAAATTATATTAAATTTTGAATAGTATACATGTCTATAAATTTATTTACGAAATCTTTTTATCGACCCCTATATATAAACAAAATAGCTGTATATGTTTAAAATTTATCTAATAATTAATACTGTCAAAAAATATTGAAAAAATCTATAAAAAAACAATATTTTATTTTAATCCCATTCAATGTTCTAATGATTTAGATGATATTAAAAATCAGTAAATTCCAGTAAATTCTTCAGTGCACAGTTACATTTTCCAAAAGAGAAAGTTGAAAACAACACGTCATATTCAATTGTATATTAAATATAATATATAGTGTGGATTTATTCAAAATGAATTTTCACGTGTCGACAATCATAATTATTTAATTGTGTTCGCATATTAGCTATAATGTACATCTTGCAGAGTTTAAATTGAAGAGGGGGGGGGGGGCGGGGGCGCACAATTGATGCCCTCAGGAAGCGGGTCAGATATCAATGTATTCTGCACACAAATGTGAAGTGATCTGGAATTAACTACCCAATTCTCGGGTCATGAATAAACATAATTTAACTATATATATTGGTACAGATTGGTCTGACAGGGTACAATGTGGAAATATATTCGACTTAAAAGAAGGCTATCAAGAGAAGGTAGAGTAAAAAGAAAAGTAAAAAATAAATGAACTTTAAATAAACCAAATTGTGAATAAAATCGTACATAAAACTAAAGACAATTATTCCATAGCGATACATTTGTAACAGAGCTGACTCGTTTTCTGTCCGAATGCAAAAGTAATTCAAGAACAATGTTGTTGAAGCATTGTCATGATGTGTCGAGGAACAACTTATTTTAACATAGATTTTTTATTGTATTAAATTCAATCGATATATTTATAGAAATGGTCTAGCAGTGGCATTGCCCTTTTTGGTCTAGTTTATTCACAGATGACAATTCATGACAACACTTAAATAATCTTTACGATAAAGCCCAAAATCCGGAGATGAAACCAAAAACAGGAACAAATTGATAAAGTCAATTATTAGTAAATATATCCTTGAACTACTTTTAAGTCACACAATTCAGAATTATTTATGTTTTGAACCAAAAAATAATGATATTTAAACAATTCTAAAAGAATTCTTGTCCAATTTCCCAATACATAAGCCAAACATGAAAAAATGATTGCATTTTCAAAAATGAACATGCGAATTTCAAGTATGAAATATACATATATAGGTAATACGTATATTCAGAATAAATCAAATTAAAACACGTCTTTATTTAGATAATATTATATTAATGCATAACAAATGCAAAAGAGAGTTTAAAAGCAAATGCACTATAAAGTAAATCTTTATTTGATGTGACTAGATGTTTTGGATTTTGAATAAGTATATCGAAAAAGTAAAAATTTCGGAATTTTTTTAATCGCATTTTTACTGTTAATGCCAATTAAGTAAAGTACATTTGACGAACACCTCTGGATTAATTTTTAGAAAATTGTAAATATTTAATCAATACTTTATTCATTGATTGTATATTATATTCTTTCTATAATAGTATTCGCATTATCTAAGTGAAAATAAATCGATTTAATGAAAACAATATCCTTAAATTTAGCAAACTATAAATCTATTGAAACAGAAATATTCTCTCATGATATATTGCAAGCAAATTGTTTTCAAAGCCGATTCATAGCTGACAAATAAAACACATTTTTAAATATCAGAGTATATAATAACATAATGCAAATTGAGTATAAATAAAAATCATGATTGTCTGTTATCGATTTGAAAAATACAGGCCAACAACTTTTTCTGACAGAAAAGTAAAAACAAAACAATTTGAATATTAATTAACGCGCAAGAATGCTCACGATCGAAATTGCACTAATAATGATAGAATATTATTAAGATGATGGCATATAGACGTATACTATAGAAACAAAATAATTCAATAAAACGTAGGTAAATAATGAAAGAAGAATTGAGGCTTGGATGACTTAATTGGGATAATGTACAGATATGATAACATAATAACCGAATATGGTATGTATAATAGTCACAATATGTTGTAATGATATAATCAGGTCGGTTGAATAAGAAAAATGAAATTGCACGGGTTCAGAACGGGTCGATTGCGAGGCAAAAATGAAATGTATTAAAATAATAAGTTGCAAATTAGAGGTAGTCAGACGTCTGGAGAGAAATGGATTATTAGAGCATTGTTGACTGTATCACACCAATGATACATAGTATCATTAATAATGCGATTGCATTTCATAATATGTTTACGCTTTAATCCATAGTATATCTTGTGAATTTGTGAATAAGAGTGGTATCAAGCCGACTTCTGATTGGATGATGAAATCAACAAGTGTTCGCGGGAAGTCAGTTTGGATTTGATAATCATCAGAAATGTTAGAAATTTGAATCACTACATTTTCATTTTACCTTAACTGGAAATAATTTGACGATTTCGCAATGGTCAAAATTAAAGTACAATTTCAGATTAAAATATTGGAACACAATCTAGAAGACCACCATTATTGACTGGCTGACGGCGAAATGACTCATAAATATTTGTGTGTGTGTGTACGTGAGTTGTATGTAAGAAATGCTCCGCGGCACAGCTGATATGGAGCTAGAGAACGGGTTGTGTTCTGCTGCTACTAAACAACAATATAGTCGCGGTCATAGTCTGGTTCATCGGCCGACTTTCGGGCGTCATTGACTGACGTCATGAGGGGTTCAGTCTCCCCATTGGTTGAAGAAGCTGCTTTTGCGTCACTCTTTTTGTGACCTGAAGTCAATAAAAATGCCGGCAATCAATTTTACGCAATGTCTATATTATATTCTTTCTATAATAGAATAGCGGGTTATCTAAAAATCGTTTCAGCTTTGAAATTATACTGATTAAAAAAAACACATATCCTTAAATTTAGCAAAATATAAAATCTATTGAAACATAAATAATTCTCTGAAGATAATTTGTAAACAATTATGTTCTAAGCCGATTCAAAGTTGACCAATTAATAACACATTTTTAAAATATATATGTAATAAAATAAAACAAAGGATTAAATTAAATAACGATCATTCACATAAAATCGATAAAACTAAGATATCGAATTTAAAAATACAGGGAAACAGCTTTTACAGACAGAAAAATGAAACAAAAACAATTTGAATATTAGTTAGTGAATATTCATTTATTGAAATAAGAAAATGTCATTGCAAATTCCGCTATAAAGATCAATTCAAAATATTTATTTCAGAATAGTTTATTAAAATATAACGAAGTAATATTTTAGGTAACTACAGACAATTAAATTTAAATTGTCATAGTAGCGTAAAATAAGTAATATGTTTAATTAAAAATGCTAATGTTTAAAAATGAATATTTGTACATTTTTAATAAAATAATTGAAGCGATCAATACGAAAATAAAATAATTGGAATAAAAACAAGTAGTAACTGATTCATATCTGATATAATTATTCCAAATTATGTATTTAATAAAATCATGTAATTTTGTCCCATTCTGTTTGTATCAAAATAAATGTAAAATATACAAAAAGGTGACATAATGTTTCCCAATAAATCAAAAATTTGAAAACTTGCTAATTTAAATTATTGAAATTTCAAAATGAATTCAAGATAAAATTAAAAGAAAAGAAAATATTTAAAAAAACTGGAAAGTATATCAATGAAAAAATCTTACATATATCTGGTGCTTGTAAAGCAATAAAGTTTCTTATAGGTATGAAAAAGTTAAATATCAAGGGAAAAGTTTAAAATGTAAAGGACTTATCAGGAGAACACTCATTCGAAAAAATTAGAGAATTTTCATGACAACAATTAAGGCAAGAGTGATAAAAATCGTCAGTTTGGGGGAGAGTGTGTGTGGAAAAATTAAGGAATGTAATCTAGATATGCTATTGATGGATGTGATTAATTAAGAGGTCTACAGCTTACCTTTATGCAACTGAGAATTGGTACAGAGATAAACAATTGAACACAATAACACTAAGAAGTCGACAGGGTTAGTAGGAACAATATGTAATTGAGGCTTACGTAATATTCTAACTAAAATGTCAGTGATAAACATTACAATTTACTTGGTTGCGACATTGAGTTGAATTATTAATATATTTATTGTAACATGAAATTTAGAATGTATTTAATTAATTTATAATTAAAATAAAATGAACAAAATAGTAATTTTTATCGAAATAATTATGTTTTAGTTGTTATACTACTTATCTATTACGAAAGTAGTAAAAATTATTAATCTAAGCTTATTTATAAATCAAAATAAATGTTTAAGAGAAGTGATGAAATTTGTGATAAATATCCAAGTAAATACATAAGGAATTATAAGGACAATAATTTTTTACAAGTAATAAAGTGAAAAATATAAATTTAGCAGTCTTTATTTAACATTTTGAAAGTAACACAGTGAATTATATAGAGTATCGATCTAAATTTTTTAATATTAACAATATTAACTTTGATTTGTTAAATAACGAATTCATTTTTAAACAAATATTATTTTAAAAAGTAACGCATCGAGGACTGTGAGGATGAGGACAACACAACAAAAACAGACACAACTGAAACTATTAAGGACTGGTTTTCATAAAATATATAGATAACACCAATAATTGCTTAAACTAAAGGACAGTTACATAAAATAAAAACAAAAACAATGTGAAGCAGGTATTTTGACTCCAATATCTTAGGAGGTAAATCAGTGAAACACAACAGTACATCGACTGACCCCTTTTGTCAGAATTGGAAGAGGATGCCTTGGGGTCCACGATGTCGGAATAGACAACATCGGAGTTCGAACTTAGGTGGGATTTAGTGGAAGGTGCGGAGTGTTGGAGCAACTTAGTACCTGTTTATTCCAATGATTATGTCAGCAGCCAGGGTGGAAGAAGGGGTGTGCATATATTATGACATAGCTGAAGTGGTCATGTGATGAGCATCATATTTAGTTCGCTACGCTTATAGTTATTCTATATTAAACTAGATTGGAAATCTCAATATGGACCGAAACTCGCTAAAGTCGACTAAATCTTATCTAGTCTATGTATAATTTAATATCTATGGAATGTATTTCTGCTATTCTCAACTGAAACTAAATAAAATGGCGTTTTTCAATGATAGGATGTCGGTTTCAATAAAATAAAATCTATAATAATCAAGATGCTTTGTGTTAGAATTCTTTGTTAATGTCGCAATCTAAAACTAATAAATTAATTAATAGTATTGTTTGAATTTAAACTAAACAACAGCCTGTGCCTATCTCTCTTTCTCTTACCTTCATCAACCTTGACCTTAGAGCACGGATCTGTCACAGCCTCTATATAGGAGGGAGGAGGAGGAGGAAGACTATCCCCTTCTGACTTGCTAGAGGAGTGGCTGCAGGAAAATATCGATATTACTGTGTTAGAAAGGCACTATCCTTACTACTAAAATTTACAAAAAAATAAAAATATTTGATTAATTAACGAAGCCAATAATTAAAAAAATGGGTAGCAATTCGATCTATAGAACATTCTCACTTATTAGTGTACGGCGTCCGACCATAAATTGGATTATTGATCTCCGCAGAAACCAAAACCGTTGCCGACCCGTTGTTGTTGGCGGTTGCAGATCCCGCCGCTCCACTCTGGTGTCGCGATCTGGATGTCGAGGTGACAGGTGGCGAGGGAGCCGAGGTGTGCGGCGTGGACGAGGAGGGGGTGTGGGAATCGTGATGTAAGCTTGGACGGGAGCCCAGGGGCGGTACTGGGGGTGGCGGACTCCCGTTGCACGAGTTCTGTGACCCTGACCTACATTTGAGACAATTTGGTTAGGTTTATTGATCGACTTTGTTTAATGGCTTTATTTATGACGGAAACTTATCGTTCCAGGTAAAAGAAAGTACGGTGGTGGGCTCGAACCTACAATAAGACAACACCCTCGTATTTGCAAACCAACGTCTTAACCACTCGGCCATCATTCAAAAAGTAATTTTTCTAAAACTAACTCATTTATTAATTAAATAGTTAGTACATATAATTTTCAAAACTGTTTTTCGCCAGAACACAACCACCCATTTTCCTACGCGCCTTTTCTATATATCATGGGGGTAGAAAAATAACATTCCTAACTTTACATCGACCCAAAAATCGCAATATTGTAACCGCGCATGGCCTAAAAAAACATTACGTGAATGCATTAATAATTTAAATATGGTCTAGATATCAGCATATATCCAAATGCCACTGAGGAGGTACTTATCTCAACACTTCTTTGTGTGAGACGATTAAAATGCAAACAGAATTTATTATTATTGATTATATACAATATGTCTCATTTCGCTGACATTATAATATGATATAAAGAATATTACAGACGTAAAGAATATAAATGAAGGAATATTAGATCGATATCTCTGACTCAAAACATAATAGTCTATTTATTAAAATAGAGAGAGGGAGAGGAAGAGAGCCGCATGATATTTACCGTTTGTTTATGGAGCTGGGATTATATGGTGCAATTCCTTTTTGGCACAATGCCAAGTCTTCGTCGGGATCTTCGTAGCCTGATCCTGAAAGGCAGAAAGATGGTTATATTAGGAGTGGAAGGAAAGGGGTAAGAAAGAAAGAAAAGTGTTGGTGTGGCAAATGTTGACGCAACTGAAACTGTGGTTAGTTGGTGTCTGTGTGTTGTATTTATTCTGAGTGAGAGAATGCGATGGCGGACATAAATGGGTGTATACACAGGTTTCCAATAGTAAGAGAGAATATGATAGAGATGCCAGATAGCAAAAGATAAAACGACTTTTGCGGTCGGGCATGAGCATGGGGATACTTTCAAATGCAAATCGGTCAATTCTATTTGAATGTACATTTCGATTTCCCATCCGCAGACCGAAATATCATTATCAAAGTCGTTTTATGCGAAGGATTTGTCTAACATAAATCAAAAAAAGATATAGAGAGATGCTGTGTTACAGAGCCACGAATCGACTTCCTATAATCATGCCAACAAACAATGTTTTATCTGTGTACTATAATGTCGTCGAGTTGCCATAGTGATGACATTTCCCATAATTCATTGAACTGCTGGATAAAGCAAGCAGTATATTATGATAAATAGTTAAATGGATCGTTACAATGTTCCTCCAACATGTTTACAATTCTCGTTTAAAAAATAATGTTGTTCGTAAATCAAAGTTTGTACAATAATTAATGTATTGCAGTATCCATCAACGGATAGACTTGCCACGCTAATTATATGTCAACCTGCCGGTTAAACAAATCGATAACACTTTATATAATATAAATTTGTCGACACTAATTATTGATTTCATTATTGATTGAAATAGACTGCCTTTGTATCTTCCAAGGTTATAATGCAGAAAATCAATAATTAGTGTCGACAAAATAAGGCTGAATAAAGAGGCTGACAAGTCTATAGTTTTGTTAGTCTGTGAGTGTGCGTGTTAAAAGTTGGACTATTGATTCGCGGAAGATCTAAATGACAATTTCAAAAAAAAAAATAAGTTAGCTTTACACAGTATTTCTATGGTATATAAAGTTTAACAAATAACAAATCTGATTTTATCCATTTGAAATTTGACATCATGTTCGCATGTTGTCAGACTTAGGACTAAGTATCCTTTGCAACTGAGATAGCTGATTAACAACTTTAAATAATAATTAAACAGACAAGAAACAAAATTCAATTGATAAACAAGGTTAGAATATTCCCACTAAACTCGGAATCAAGATTCTTATTCCCTGGCCTCTCCATCAATATCAAACGATACAAATTACACAGAATACTGTCTGTTTCGCCAACTAATTACCTTCCCCAACATACTCTCTCTCCACTCCACCTTAATTCCAGGGGAGAATTGAGAATTAAGATGGACGGAGAAACGAGAGCCGACGACATTATTATTCTCATAATATCAACGGAATGAAACGGAATATGCACAGTCCGAATTAAGGAATACAGCCTTACAGACGAGAGATAAGGAAGTTGGAACGAGTGACGCGTAGTTTTCTGAGAGAGGGGTCGGAAATCCGTCGAGTGAAGCCCAACAAACACGACTGAGTGTTGAAGTAATCTTTTCCAATGATAATTATTCTTTTTTTTGCTTCTTTGATCCGCGTCTTTTCCAACTATACCTCCTCTCCACAACTCTCGTCTTGTTTGATAGTTCTCAAAACTACGAGGGAAGTTATTTATTACCAACCGAAAATATATGAATGTGTTTATTTGATGTTTTTTTGTTTAAAACCTTTTTAGTTTTGGTACAGAGTTAATTAATTAACTTTAGAAACTTCTTGAGAGGTGAAATCAATTCGCGCAAAGTATTCTTTTTGTTTGGTGCAATCGTTGTAAGTATTTAAATATTTAACTTTAACATAACAAAAAAGAAAGATATACAAAATATTTAGTAATAACTATACAACAATTGTAATTTATTAATGGATCATTCGGTTTGTATTTTGTTACTACCATTAATTATGACTTCCAAAGCATTACGTATTTTAATTAGCTAGCCGGTAGCATCTACAGTTACGAACCACGAGGTACCAAAAATACTTTACATTATCAATACGAAAGGGTCCCAATAAAATTACCCTTTTTTTGCAAAGTTTTACAGCATGCCCGCATTACAATTATATACAGAATTTTAAAATAATTCTCACAGATGTTATATGGATTTCTATAAAAACAGTTCTTCTATATCTATATCGACAAACTTATGTGACAACTCAACTTATTATGTAGATATCATTGAATCAATTCATATTTACTGAATATAAACTTGGATCGATAAATCGTTTGATATTTCTTTTCTATGAATGTTAGGTTTTCGATGGTACTGGATTTGAAACTTATATCTCAAAACAACTTTTATAAAATTTACTCTGTTCCCATTTGATATGAAAATTACCTCTTTATCAAATATCCATACATAAATTAATCAATTCAAAATAATATACAATGACTAATCTTGTGACTAAATAATCGATCCATTATATAATTCAACTTATAGAATCTCTACGGATTCAAATTCGAGCAGGCAAAGGAGGGAATTAAGTCTGTGTCTGTATGACTTATTTTCTATGAAATATACAATTAATTCTATTGAAGAATGACATCATCTAACTATATAAACTACATCTACTAGACTTGAATGTCATATACCTAGAGAAGCAAATATCCACTGGGGAAATTAAATATCTGAACGAGCAGCATTGAGTTCTACAGATAAGCGGATAGCCTTCGGAGACAAGTTTTGAAAGTAAATGCGCGACGGAAAAATATATTAACGGGTCGTTGTCATGCATTTACATAAAAATTCATGAAAAAATCAAAGCATATTAATTATAACTATATATATATATATATATATGATTTATAAATATCATTATAATAATATCACAAATCTAATTAATTCTATTTAGATCAAATAATTTACAGATAATATGAAAACATATAAAACTAATCAATGCATAAATTAAATAAAGTGGAACTATATTTGTAAGAAAGTAATTAAAACAGCTAACAAACTGTTAAATAATAATTAATTAAGTAGAACCAGTGGATTCTATAAAAATCGAAATTGTAAAAAAATTAAGGAAATATTATTACAGGGTGGCGCAGAAGTTGTTATCCCCAGTATGAAATAATTAATAAGCGAACATTTGTATAACTGACTACGCTGT
>JAUZNC010000996.1:0-17634 GCA_034780395.1 Vannuccia rotundouncinata | reverse complement strand
GATGTCATGATTTAGCATTGTCTTCAGTAGACTGTTCCATTTTCACAGATGTCATGATTTAGCATTGTCTTCAGTAGTCTGTTCCATTTTCACAGATGTCATGATTTAGCATTGTCTTCAGTAGACTGTTCCATTTTCACAGATGTCATGATTTAGCATTGTCTTCAGTAGACTGTTCCATTTTCACAGATGTCATGATTTAGCATTGTCTTCAGTAGACTGTTCCATTTTCACAGATGTCTGATTTAGCATTGTCCTCGATCTTCTCAAACGGAAAAGATTTTTAAAATTGTTTTTACAATATGGTTAATCTTTGATAATTTTCATTTTTCTTGCATTTATCTAATTCATTATAATCTTTTTTGAATCGTTCCATAATGTTCAAATAAATAACTTTCTGTGCAGTAAGCAGTATTTAGATCAAACTTTATTGCTGGTATCTAGTTCATGATTGTGTAATCTTCTTTTGTTATGGTTATTAATTATGTCTTCAAATTCAGTATATTCGTTGCATTTAACTTTCGGTAATCCACATCATTATTCAATTATATCTAAGCTTTCACCTTTGTTTTACTAGTGAAATATTATAAGTTGTCATTTAATTATGTTCACAAATAATAATGATACATTAAAATGGTAACTTCTTCATGAAACATCCAGTGTGATTTGTGATAATTTGAGATGATTTTTCATTGATATAATCGACTTTATTGCCTAGCTTGGACTTGATAATTAATGTAGTAAATTAAACCTGAATGTCCGCCGTTATTTGGACGTATTTACACACGCACACATTCAGGGATGAAGACAACGATTTCAAGTCAAGACTTCGCTCAAAACTCACTGCCGAATCAGACGACTTTCTCGGACAATCGATAATTGAAGTTCGTACCCTCTCTGGCGAAATGGACGTCTGGTATAATCTAGGTAACCTCCAACACCATTCATGAGTCCAGTGTCTTACTTCCAAAACTCCCCATTGTACAAACTATAATGCCTTTTTTACTTTAATATTCCACTCATACTACTTCCCATTTCTTGGTTGATTAATTCCTGTTTCATGGTGCTCTTTATTTTATCATTGTTTATTTTTATTTAATTTTAAAATCTGTTTTGTTCTCATCTCGAAGACCAGTATAGCGGTTTTCCTTTGCAGGTTTTTTTTACTCTTTTTAGATCACTAACTCATTTGGATGAATATTTAACTCAATAACCTAACATTGTCGATTATTAAAATGTTGTTTTAGTTGATAGATTAAGTATAGATTTGTGTTAATTCGATACAAATTATTTGCGTGAGAAATATTCAGTCATGAATATTTATAACAAATTAATCATACACAATTTTTATACAGATATATCTGAAAAAATGTTTCAATATTTTTCCAGAAACTAGAGACGGGAAATAATTATAATTATTTAGCCCATAAATCAATATTATCTAGATGGACTAATTAAATTATTTAGCAATGTGAGGTTAAATTGGATTCCTAATATATCGACGAAGATGTTCAAACATCTAGAATATTTGGTACATTGTGATAAAATCTTCAAAGTCAGAGCCTCTAAAACAGATTCAAATGAAATCAGTCATCTTTCCGCTTTCCTGACCTTTTTATTACTTGAGTTGTATGCATGGGTCACCTCTTCCAAATGCACTGTATAGCTGTGTTGTAGTTGATTTTGTATTAAAGCTGGCTGTTCTTCATGTCGTTTTTTATTTTATTCCCTAAAAAATCACAATTCTTTATCTTAATTTAAATATATTATTTCTTTATTATTTTTGCTTCATAACAGCAACAATTTGTTTAGAGATAATATATTTACTTTCTATATATCTGATAGTTTTGCATCCGTGTTAATATAACGTTATTTCAACTAATCAATATTTACTCCATTGTGGAGTGTATCAAACGACTTTTATAACAAATCAACATGAAAATATTCATGTATAAGTATTCATCTCGTCGTAAAATGTTCATTTTATTAGGCTGTCCTGATCTGGGTCTGTAACTATCGAACAGTTATTCTTTTTTCTCATTCGCAAGACTTTCTCTAGAAATATCCTAAATCCTCTTTTCCTGAAAAATACGTTTGCATCATGATCGCACCCCAGGCATAACGCTGGTCTCAACGAATCTGACCGAGATGATTTTGATATGTTGGAAGATCTCAACCAATTCATGACCCAACAAATATCAACCTTTACAGCGCAAAGAATGGAGTGCGGTCATTACAGGAAATAGTGCAGCGAATTCAGTAATTTCCAGCAGAAGCAGTTTTGTGTACTTAGTTTTTTTATGAACATTGTAAATAATTTTCGATTTTGCGAGGATTTATATCAGGACAGGCTCTATTTAGATTTATTGATTTATTTCACTATTTTTATCACCACTGTTTGCGAATTTGAAATAAAATTAGATACGTACATAAGCGAATATATGTGAATACTCAATACCACAATATTGACCAGTTTATATAATCGTGTCTCCATATTTCTTGACAACGGAATTTCTTTGACAGAAAAAAGAACCGATAAATCAGCCGTATCCGGGGCAATTCGACTTCATATTTCCGTGGAGATCAAAGGCGAGGAGAAAGTGGCCCCTTACCATGTTCAATATACTTGTCTTCACGAGGTGATCCACTTATTTATCTATCTCTTTTATTCTCTTACTGTATTCTTCTTCAACTCCGCACATCTCTGCTTCGGATAAACATTGTTTTAGTAACTTTAGGATTTGTTTTATTCATAGAATCTTATTTAGATTAAAATAGACACAACTGTTAGATATAATTTCAATTGTAAAATGTATTAATTATAACCGAACTTTAAGTGCACCTTCCCTTCTGCTTCAGAACATGTTTCACTATCTCTGTGAAAGCAATAAGTCAGATAATAAGCCGGATGTGACTCTACCTCACACCAAAGAGGTGCCTGCCTGCTTTATTATGCTTCTTATAACCAGTTGTAACTATATTCACATTCTTGTTTTGTTTTCTTCAAAGGATGAAAGTTGGAAAGTTTACTACGAATCGCCTGCTCAAGACATCGTCGATGAATTCGCCATTCGATACGGCATAGAATCCATTTATCAAGCTATGACGTGAGTGTTTGGGAGTAATCTTCACTGAATAATCTTGCTGTTAGACTAGCCGAACCAGGATGTAATTGCAACAAAAATAAGTTTTATACCTATCGATAGCAAATTTTATGGAGAATAAAATGATAAAATCAACAAAAAACAACATTTAGTAACGTTGTGTTTTTTTTTAATTTTTCTGACAGTATGTCGTTCATTACAAAATGCAATATATAATCCAATTAAACCAGGAACAAAAAGTAGTAGAAAGCTTCAGTGGGTCAAGTAAAACAAAATATCGTGAGTCAGTTTAAAATCAAAAAAAGTTATGAAGCATTTAATTTAAAAGAAGGTGATACTGCTTAGAATAAAATCTAAATATTGAACACCTTTTTAATGGTAGGATTTGGTCAATATAATGCTTTAAAAACAGATGAAACACAATACCAGGCTATCATAAAATCATATTTTTGAGGATATGTGAAGGTCACGTGAGTGAAAAAGGAAATATGACGTCATATTGTAATATTAAAAATTCTGAAAACATCAACATTTGTCTGAAATGATTAAATTTAGGTAATTTATAGATAAAATTGTTATATAGAAAGTCAATTATATAATGTTTCCCGAATCCGGTTCATGCAAGCGTGTCACCTTTGAGCAATTTTCACAAAGTGTATTTATATAATATATAAATAAATATCAGGTAAATTATAGGAAAGAAAAACTTTAAATTCTAAATAACTGCTTAATGTTGCATTTTGGATGCAGAGATTATATTTCCAATAGATAGAAACACGTATATAAAGAATCTTAGTGCATCATTATTTTTGAAAATCTGCTATGTTGCTGTGTATGATTTTAATCACTGAATAATGTAGTGAATAAGTAAGGAAGAATTAGGTACATCTGACCGCAATGTGTTTCCTATTCATGACATCAAGAATGTCACAAAATGAAATTATATTCTTAATTAAATTAAAAATGTTAAGTCTTCTTTATACTGTGGAAAACCTCACAAATATTTCCTTTTATATTCTTCTTAAAACTGTGGAAAACCTCACAAATATTTCCTTTTATATTCCATAAGAAATTATTGATCCTTTAATTAGATGTATAATTCATTGTAGTGGTGACATTTATGTATTGTTAAATCTTACAATCTAAGAACAGTATATTTGCTATTTTATTTACTTATTTTGTCGTTTATATATAAAAACTTATAAAATAAATATAACTATTCAATTTTTATATCATTTAACCCTTTTAACTGGGGTGGGACATAAATACCCAGGCCCAAATTTAGATGTTTCAATATTCCGGGTTGGACATCGTTTTTCAAGTTAATCAGACAGTCAGGTTAAACATACTGTCAGGCTCAACATGTTTTCATTTGATATTGTTTGATTGATTGATTTATTTAAGAATATTCGTTATCGGTGGTATAAATCGGTGTTAACTAGCGTTTACACTATCGACCCAATATGCATTTGTACTCTTAATGCACTTTGTCAATCAACAGTATAAAGAGTTTTCAGCGTGAAATGAATCTCATTTCAATGTGACAAATAGAAGCAAACATTTCCATATTTTATGTTTAAAAAGAAATTCAAAGAATTGTTCCATCTTGAAGCATCTTCCGAGTGTGAGAAGTATGCCAAAAGAGATTTATGGAAATATGACCAACACAAGCCACTGAAATCCAGTTGTTCTATGCCAAGTTTATCCTCTGAACAGTAAGTGTTAGCCACAATCTTTTCATAATCGTTATTTGGTGTTGAACATTCTACAGACGAAAATGTGTTTCGTTTTTGTTGGATTAAGTTATTTTACTATTTGAGTTTTCTCCCTTACATCTTTCCTCTCTTTTCTCCTTCTTCTCCGCCATGTAGACACTTCTCCTGCCTGACTACTAAGTACATGTGCCCTGGAGTACCGGCTGTGATGTCCACTCTCTTGGCCAACATCAACGCCTTCTACGCCCATACTTCAGCTTCAAGCAGCCAGTCAGCTAGCGAACGATTTGGTGCAAGCAACTTTGGAGTATGAGCATTCATAAAAAACCTTTACAAATAAAACTGTCGCATCACCTTTTGAAATGTTGTTTTTTTTCGTTGATTTCAGAGGGAGAAGTTTGTGAAATTGTTGGACCAATTACACAATTCGCTACGAATTAGTCTTTCTTGTTACCGGGTAAGTGGATTATTATTTTTACAAAACAATCATTAGATTGAAAATATAAATAAGTTATTAAAAATATAACAAATTATAATACAGCATCATATTTATGGGAGTTCGAAGTAGATTTTGAGAAATCGATAATAAAGATTTTATGGTTTTAAAATAAGTTGCCGAGTAAATACGTTAAAATCTAGATTTGACTTGAACAACTCAGTGTCAGTTAAATTTGTTTCTATGAATCATCTTTTTTTATTGCAAGGTGGTGACAAGTTGGTGGTTATAAAAATATTTTATGGAATCCTTTTCGTTTTTATTATTTCATCAATTTTTGTTTTCAACTTCGCGATTTTAATTATCTGCTTATTCTCTGAAATTCATTTGCAAAATAATTCTCTTTTTTATTTGATTATTTTACCATTTCTTCTTTGTTCATTTTGCAATAATAGAATTTAGAATAGTTTAATTAAAATGTCCATTTTTTATTCATAATATATTTTGTTTATACAATCAGGAATCGGTTGATTAGGTTTAATGTAGAGCCTGAATCTATTTAAATTCCCGCCTAAATAATTAAAGATTTTTATTTTGTTTGTGGATTTAACGTTCAATTAATAATTAAAGGATAATTCATAAATAGTTGCAAAGCATTTATAAAAATAACTGTATCTTTATTAACAATCTGTCTATGATTTTTATTATATAAATAGTTTTTTTTGAGAATGAGAATATGTGAAAATAGAGTGTTTTCAACCTTATAGAAGAAATGAGACATTTATTTTACTTGGACACAACACGACTCCAACTATTTTACTTCGTATATATTGTCGATTGCTTTCATTTCCTTCTGCCTAGCTTCCTCTGTGTAAAAACTGGAAAATCGATAACTATTTATGGGACACTAAAGCCTCTCCATTGCGATTGAAATTTTGTCCATATAGAAACCCTGATTCCAAGGCTCTGTGATTGTAACATCCAGCCCAAATAGTGCAACAGTCTTGGGGAGGGGAGATCAGTTTGAATGAATAATGGGTTTGAGGCTTTGTATCGTGGATCAGGATCAGATCGGCAACTTTCAATGGTTGTGCTGCTCGCGTTGGTAAAATCAAATATTTAGATCTGATGTGAAGCAGAAACACACTTGATTACTGCAATTTTATATTTGCGAATATGTCGGCAAAAGTTTGCTTTTTGTTGGAGAAACCAAAGCACTTTAATCAATTGAAATTTCTTAATTAAAATCAGAGCTGTTATGACTACCTCATCCCATAATTTTGGTTCCGTCTTTACTCAAACCTATTTTTGATTTATTTTGTTTTATTTATTTTTAGAAAATTTTTTGAATTATTTTAAAATGAAATTTAATTTTCTTTAATGAAACATTTTAGGATTTCGGAACTAATTGTTATGTTTTAAAATGTTTGATTATTTAAACATTTCAGATTAAAGTAGATGAGTTTATTTTATTATTGGGTATGCATTATCGTTGGGTTTTATTATCTATAATCATGGTAAAATTTAGTAAATCCAGACTTTTAAAAAATATTTATTCGTTTTTAATAATTTCCACTATTTTTTATTAAGTTTCACAGAATTGCTTTTCCAGAAACTACAATTTAACGATGATTATATTTGTTTATTTTCATTCCAACATTTTTATCGCTTTCAGAATTCTTTCCCTGCTTCGCAACCTAAGAAGCTTCAAGACCTCAAATCTACAGTCGACCTTCTCACAAGTATCACTTTTTTTAGGATGAAGGTCAGCACCATTTTGACATCTATTCTATTTCATAAATCAGCATATGTTATAAAAATAAAGGTAGAATTAAACCATTTCTATTGTATCAAGATTTATAATTGTGCGATCAATTCAAATTCAAATTTTCATAAGATAATTGTTTTGGAAATCAATTTTATAACTATTATTGACAACTTTCAAGTTTTGGAATTAACTATTTATTTAAAAAAGAATCAATAAATAAAGAATACAAAATGACTATTCCAGAAAACATTAACTATTAATTCAAATAGAAGGTTTTCTTTCACAATTCATACATCTATCTATTTGGCATCAACCATACCCCAGGTGCAAAACTTATCAAGTCCTCCACGCGCTTGCCAAGTGGTCAAAGAATGTGCCAATGCCTGTATGAAAACCACATATCAGTTCCTCTTTGAGAACGTTCATGAATTATATTCCAGGGAATTTCAAGTGAGTGATTGTTTCTTTGGTTGTACAGTAACATTAACGCCTACTTATTAATTATCAAGCGAGATTTCTTTGAGTACCATCGACATTGTGAATCTGAGGTTTCTTCTAATTTATGCTTCTGTTTTCTTTATTGCCTCGTTCTTGTCGTGTCTTGATTTATATCTGCTCTCAGCTATTTTTATATTCAAGAGAATTTTTTTAATGGATAAATAACATTTCTCCGAGCGAAAAATCCTTTCCTACCGATTGTATACTTATTTGTATTTCTATTATTTCATATTGATCTCCATAGCAACGCCAAGAGTTACCTATCTATCTCAAAGACTTTGAAATCTTTCCTCTGCAAAGATAAAAAGTGTAACTGACTTACTGGTGAAATGCTTACCGAATGTTTAATCAATAAATTTGAAGTAAATACATCTCAAATTAATTTAAAAAACGGGCTGATTATTGATTATGTGGTTATGTTTTATTTGCGTGGATGACAATATACAATTTATTATTTATAGTTTTTAATTCAGAATCGATTGTATTGATTGGATTTGTACTTTCTTGGGGGTCATTTCTATTTCAAAAGAAACAAATAAAAAACTTTTTCCTTAATGAACACTTATAGACGGGAAAGAAATGAGCGAAAGATGTTGAGAAAAATGTACGCTTTCCGGTTGACTGACAACTTGTCATTAAAATCTAATTCCCAAATAAGCACGAGATCTTTTCGTTCCTTCATTGTCGATTTCGCCGATAAAAAAGATTAATTATCGGACCAAAATATATTTCAATATATATCGTATTTGTTTTTGTAGCTGAGTTATATATTACACCGAAATGCCAAAACAAATATATTCAGAATATTTATCCGTTTTAGTGAGTTTGAGATTCCTCTGTTAGACTTTTCAATTAACAATTTTTAATAAAAATTAGCTGTCAGCTTCTACAAATATTATAGCCTTGTTTGTTGCAATTCTAATCTTTGTTGATTTTTTTATTAAAAACAAAATGTCAACAGTGCACTGAGTGAGACGAAAGCGTGGATTTAATGTTGTCGTTATTTTTTAATAAAAGAGAGTTGCTAATTCTTAAATAAACGAAAATGTTGCAGAATTCAACTATGTCATCAGTCTATAAATGTAGATAGTCCTTCTGTCTTCATTCTTCATTTAATAAAATGATCCAATTTCATTTCAAGAATAAGTAATCCGTATATGACACCAACAGAAATCCATTTTTAGATTCATGCTCTAATTCAAATGATTAATATTACTTATTTATCATGTTCCTTTTTAGGACACCAGCAACGATGATAAGAATCACACAGGGGAAACTGGACCTTCGCTGAAGTCTTTGGAGTTTTGGCACAAGTTGGTGGCCTTGCTTGTCTCAGTTATTGAAGAGGATACCAACAGCTTTGCGCCCATTCTTAGCCAGTAAGCATTCAGTGTTCTTCTACCTTTAAGCTAAGATAAGTTAACCTTGTGCAATAATTGATTATCCGTTTTACCAATTTATATTTAACTTATATTTGTACTAGTTTGATTAATTTATTATTTGACGTATGAAGTATTGCATTTGATAATGGCCTGTGGTGTAGAGCTGTCATAAATATGCTCATTTAATTCCTTTCTGCCTTTTTCATTACTGTCAGGATGAATGAAGCTCATTAGATTGTTTATTATGATTAGCTTTGAACTCTATCAACTCCATGTACGATTATCTGTCTGTCTCGCTAAAGATTTTAATGAAAACATGTTGTACAATTGTTATTGCGCCAGATTCCCACAGGAGGTCAACATCAGCCATATTAGCGCCGACTTCATGTGGAGGCTGTTCACAGAAGACCTTCAGACTGCTCTAGAGCAACACAAAGAGACCCGCTTCTGCAAATCCTCTGATTATATGAACCTGTTCTTCAAGATAAAATGGTTTCACAATAAATACATCGGCCCGGTTCCAAGCTACATGGGTTGCATTCCAGAATATCCCAAGTATGTATCCGGATATGGCGAAACACATTTTATAAAAACAAAACCATTTCGAAAGCAAATTCCAAAAGCAAAACAAATCATGTTCTTGTTCAGTGCGATGCGAAATTTTGTATTATTAAGAAATAATATTTTATACAGATTAAAAAAAATTGTAACATACTTAATTTTGTATTTTGAAGAATAGAATTGTTATTATAATTTATTTTGATTCTTTAGACAATATTAGATCAATTTAACCAACAATAATTTGATCAGTGAGTTGTATCGCTTCAAAATAAAATGGATATTGAACAATTGGACAATTGGACCATTATATTAGAAATTAGCATATTTTTAATTCTCGTAAAAAGCTATTTATTGATGTTAAATTAATTTAATTATATGATTTTTTAATTAATACATTATTTATCTAATTTATGACATTCCGCTTATATATTTGTAAAAAAAACTAAAGTAAAAAATTGGTAATAAATTATATTTTAATAAATTACCGTTTGGTTACAAGAATTTTTAGAAAAATAAAATTTAAATTTTCAAATGATACTACTTCAATCTGAAACTAGTAGTAATTGTATATAACATTGTATAATTGAAAAAATAATTTTAACAGATGGTTCGAAGTTTTCGTAATGCAATGGCTTAATGAAAACGATGAAGTCTCCACCAACTATGTCAAAGCAGCTTATGAACGAGATCGTAAGGATGGCTTCCAAAAGTCCTCAGAACAAGCCCTGTTCTCGACCTCCGTTGTAGACGTGTTCACTCAGTTGAATCAGTGTTTTGAAGTTATTCACAAAATGGAGTGTCAAGATCCTCAAACTCAGGCCAACTTTCTCCGTCGCTTTGCCATGGTGCGTCGAATGTCTAAATTAAAACTCCTTATTTTGCATCTATCAAGTTCTCCCTCGGCATTCTTTTGCAGACAGTAAACAAGATCCTCACTATTTACTCTGACACGGTGAAGGCAGATTTCTGCAACTTTGCCAACAAGCAGGACAAAGCCTGCCTCCTTATGAATAACCTGCAGCAACTTCGGGTTCAGCTGGAAAAGGTTTTTGAAGCGATGGGCGGTGAGAAATTGGAATCTGATACGAGAGACAGCCTCAATGATCTTCAACAAGTCCTCAACGCTGATATCGACGAACTGGCCGGGGCTTTTGCCGTAGAGTTGGAGCCCCCGATTCGCACAAATGTTCGCGAGTTGGGGAAGCTTTTACACCAGGTTGTTCTTTCTCTTCATTGATGTTCAGTGGTTTCACTTATCCCAACCTTAATCAATGTCTTATTTATTCTTACAACTAGGTTCGTGCCCCACAAAGTGGTTTTCTAGTTGGCGGTGGGGGTACAGCCCAGAAAGCCACAATCGAGCAGGAATCTGAAATCATTCTTCGGCCGCTGTTGGACCACTTTGAGTCCTGTCTGTCTTCGTTGGCTCGAGTTTGCGAGAAGACTGTGCTTAAGCGCTTGTTGAAGGCGAGTTCGATGCTCTTCCTGCTGATACTTAAATATTGTTTCTATTTATTGAGAAGTCATTGAACCATGAAATTGGGATGATTAATTAGTGGTCGTCTTCTTCTATTTGCAGGAGTTGTGGAAAATCACAATGAACAGCATGGAGAAACAGGTGGTTCTGCCTCCTTTGAGCGACCCGAGACAGGTATCTAACAATTAATTTAGATGTCTAACTCGATAATGATTGCATAAAGTATTCATAAGTTTTGATAAATAGAATATTTACGAATTAATTTTCAAAACGTCAATATTTTCTTAAATGTAAAAAGATTTCCATTCTAAATTTTGTTTTATTATATATTTCAAAATATACAACACGTTTAAAAACACAGAATTTATTAACAATTTCAGCTCTATAAAAACTTAACTATTATTATTACCATGTTTTAAAACTCTTACCACAAGTTCATGTCTTGTGGCCAGTTTTTTCATTTACCGTTTGTAGATGAGGTTTTCAATTTCTGACAACTTTCCAGTCAATTATTAAAGTTAATAATTTCAAAAGTTAATATTTCTTTTTTCTTTCTTCAATATATATATTATTAAAGAAGTGTGAACATCGGTTAATCCTGAAAATACAATTGATACTATCAGACAATATGAATAATTAATACCAGATCGTGAACTGTGAAAATGAACACTACCCACCACCAACTTCCTCTTATAGCTTTTCCTTAGTCTGACGATTCCCTCAAACGCTCAGGCGAAAATAGCCGGTGTGTCCCAGTCTTTGCTCAACCATGTCAGCAATCAAGTTCCATCCAGCAAGTTGCTTCAGGTTGTCACCCGGTCTCACGACCTTCTAAACCTTTCTTCCACCTAGTGATAACCTCTAATTGCCAACATCAATGTTCTAACCTTCACCGATGTGTATACTTCTCTACTTTCATGATTAAAATCGAACATACTTCTAAATTTTGTTCGGTCAAAGAATTTTGAATCGAATAATACAAAATTGGTTCAAAGAAATATTCAAAATGTTTCCGTCATTAATATTTTACTATAAACGAAGTGAAAAATTTTGAATGAAAGTATTAAAGTATGTAGATGTATCCTGTCAACATGTGGAGATGTCCTCTTGATGTGTAAACTTTGGTTTGCTGTAGACTATCTTTTAGCAGTTCTGCATATCTGAGTCAAGTTTTGTCGTAGTTGGTATTTTAGCACGGTGTTCAAACCGTAACTAGTTGTGTGTGTTTATCCTCGTCTTGTACAACTGCACTACACTATTCGAGGGGCTGTATGTACCGTTGTCTGCACTATAATTCTGTCCCCTGGTTCATTTCTGATACGAGTATAACTGTAAATAAAATAATCATAAAACATACAATTGAAAGAATTATTAAAACTCGACCTTCTTTATTGGTCACACATAAAATGATCTTGCTATTTCGCCCCAAGAAACTTTCAAGATTCATACATTAAAGAAACCGCAATATATCTATTTTTTACAAACCTTTAACAGTTGCACAGGTGCACAGACAGTACAAAATGACTCCAAAGATTGTCCGTTAATTTCAATACACAATCCTAAAATGAATCCTTTTGATTTGTTAAATTTCTTTAATTTGATTATCTTTATTGATAATGTTATCACGGATGAAGTTATTACTGTTCTTATTTATTGTACTTTTTATTGATTATAATGTTACAGTTTTACTATAGTGTCAATCTAACCGTTTTTTATTTATTTATTTAATCTCCAGAAGTACTTATGTCTCTCACTTCGCCCTATTAGATATTTTATTTTATCCATGTGTAGCACTTTGTTGTAACTTCCTTGTGTTAACAGGGATTTTTCGGAAAGTCCTCCAACACTTCGGTAAGACAACCAACTTAAATATAATTTATGTTCCATTCTTTTTATCGCATTGTTCGTGCCTTGAATATTTTACTCATTTTAAGCCTGCTACTGCAATATAGCCATTATATCAAATGTGATTGGACAGAAATTGAGCATGTGATTGATAATTGTTAAATGAAATCATTTTTAAATGCACAAAAATCTTAATTATTTGTTTTAAATACGCTAGAGTGCTTTGCTATTTATAAATTATTTAAAAATCTATTTTACAAATTTATAAATGAATGCACGCTGTTTTGTATAATCGCTCTGAGTTGTTTTTATCGCATACCTATTTATTGGGATGAATTCACTAAAATTGTATTACAATATTCGGTACAATTTTTTTACTATTACATAATGAATGTATTTGGTGAATGTGCAGGGACCTCGGATGGTGTCAAGGATCGGGGGGGCCAACCTAAAAAGGGGCACTTTTCTAATGGGGTAAAATGAAAAACTGTTTTGTGAGGAAGTTGAACATAGCATTATTATTCAAAGATCATACATTTAATTATGGACCAGGCATGACAGTTGGCAATTAATATACAAAAATATACTCAGATATTTTTTCTTTTTCTTGTGCCAGTAGGCATTATACTGCACGTCCGCACCAGAAAAAAGAAAAGCAATAAAGTGATTGAATGAGACAGAATATTATATACCACTGCTAGATAGAAACACAAACTGACAAACACAAGTCTGACGATTTTCATTGGCAGATATTAGTCTATAATTAAGACGTTAGTTTCCCGTTGTTCTAAAAATAGACATAGACGTCACACTCACAGGAATCGCTCAGTTGTTTGGAACTGTGTAATTAAAAGTAAATTGATCAATTCAAAAAAATTAAATATCAATAAAGGGCATTTTCAAAGATTATTGCCCCCCCCCCAAGGCCCCCCTGGAAACGAGGTCCCTGATGTGAAATGATATAATTAAAATTTTAATAAAAGTTGTCGATCACTGTCATTCAAAATGCAAAAATATGATGGATAAAAATAATATAAAGACAATAAATGTAAAAAGAATTTGAAAGAACTTATCCATAAATATAAAAAGTTTATAATTAATGATGTTGATTTGTTTTGGTTAAATATATAAATGTCCAACTTGTTATAAAATGCTTTTGTAATAATTTGCATTTTTAGCTTTCAAAGTGTCAATTTTCAGTATTTTTACTATTTCATTCATTTAATTGAATTGAATTTAATACCATTTAAAGTAAAGAAATATTTTATTTTAATCATTAATACTAAATAAATTATTCCACTTTGTTTATAACAATTTAATCAATAGACAGTAAATACATGTTTACTTACTTATATCAGTAATCTATATTGGACTGCTGTCCTCCCAATTCCTACAGGACATCACCAAGGAAGCTGAGAAACACCTCTCTATGCGTCAATGTCAGATAATTGATGTCTCCCTGGATACGATAAAGACCTACTTCCATGCTAGTGGTATCGGCCTCAAGAAAGGATATCTAGACAAAAGCCCAGAGCTTCAATCACTTCGTTATGCCCTCTCCCTGTACACTCAGACTACAGATGCTCTGATAAAGAATTTTATTTCTACTCAGACATCTCAAGGTATTCTTTCGTCTATTAACTAAATGTATGTATTCGTTTTAATTACACAAACTAAAGATAACAGTGATATTTAATATACTACTTTAAGTAATACATTTCGTATAACGTGTATATTTGTACAATTAAGATAAACCTGCGGTGGAAGATGCAGTTGGTGAAGTTTCGATACAAGTCGATCTTTTTCGACACCCAGGAACAGGCGAATACAAAATTACAGTGAAAGGTAAGACCAACTGAGCCACTGAAAGATACAGCAACATGCTGAGTTTAACTGTAATCCACGAACTCTGATTTGTTAGTTGTGGCTGCCAACGAACTCAAATGGACAACTTCTGGAATGTTTCGACCCTTTATCGACGTTGTCTTGATTGGCCCAATGCTGGCCGACCGAAAACGAAAGTATAGCACGAAATCCAAGTCGAACAACTGGTCGCCGAAATACAACGAGACGTTTTGTTTGTAAGTTGGCCGAATATCAAAATGGTTATTTCTCGTTCTGTATAACCTCAAATGGTCTTTGACACCCGCTTCTTCGTAGTATTCTTGGCAACGCGGAAGAGCCGGAACACTATGAACTCCACATCTGCGCCAAGGACTACTGCTTTGGTCGCGTGGACCACCTTATTGGAGTCACCGTGCTGCAAATAGGGGACATTGTTCAGCAGGGGTCCTGTGCCTGTTGGTGCTCCTTGGGTCGCAAATTGCACATGGACGACACAGGATGGACGATTCTGCGGATCTTAAGCCAGCGTGTGAATGACGAAGTGGCCAAAGAGTTCGTGCGACTCAAATCTGAAGTGAGACACTCAGACGAGGACATTGCTCAGAGCTAAGATGATTACCTCAGTTTAAAGCCTTATTCAGATTGGATTCTAGAGTTATCCTAATTATGCTGAACATGTTTCTGGTTGAATAAAGCGATGTGGGTGTGTGTGTATATTCGAGAATTATTCTTTTCAGGTTTGATAAAATCTGTTGAGTTGTTGCATGTATAGATTGAGTTTATTCTGCGTTCTTCCTATTGCATATATTAAACGTATCCATTATATCAAGTATGCTGTTTTATTTGACTGACATCGCTTTGATATCTTGTACAGTTGCAGGCTTTTTAAGTACAGAAATCCTCAAATTATGTAATTCATTCCTTATTTCTTATAGATGATGCCAATATTTTACAATAGTAAGAGGTATGACTCGTAACTAACTTTTATTCATTTATCTAGACCCAAATGTTACTGATGTCAATATTATTTTTACAGTTTATATTAAACTTTATTTGTTATATTATAAATATAAGTATAATATTATACACATATTTCTATACATATAAATTATATAAATACAGTAGAATTTATTCAAACATATTTAGTTTTTCAATAGGATGATATATATTCACTTTAGTTAATGATAGTATCTATATTAAAGTATATTAGTTACCTAATATCATACAGGACATGCTTGTGTATGCAATAAATTTGCTTTCATGCGAAAATATCAAAAGTATTATTAATATACCAAAATTATATAATTATTTTTTATTCAATGCTAAAAGGCATACTTCCATATTGAAACTATATATATATATGACACTTTAATTTATTCACAAATTCTGAGAAAAGATTAAAAGAACAAGTTGATTCGATTAATGTTCTTTATATGTTATCTAATCAATATTTGATACAAGTTATTGTGAATACGTCACTCATAATAACGAAATGGATTTTGTCCACCTTAATCTCCAGACCCTCCTATTATGTGCCTTATATACTGTTTTATTACATTGCTACGACATTATATATTTTCTTCATATATTTCCAAGATAGTTTGCATGCATTGTTTCAAACCCTTATATTCATGTAAACCTTTTTATTATAATTATATTTAATAAGAACGATTGATTTCTAAAAACATGTCTGTAAGGTTCGGAATATTGTATTATGAACAAATTATTTAGCATTGAAGTTCCTTTCATTAAAATTATTAAAACTGTTTAGACATTATAAATTTTCAAATCTAATTTTATATCTCTCTTCGTAATTATACATTTTTATTTATAAGAATATTGGAATATTAGACGATGGCCGTTTTTGTGACAAAATGTAACAAAATAGATAAACTAATCAAATTATAAAAAGTTAGTTCCAATTTGTGAAGTTCACCTTTATTATTTTATTTATAATAACAAAAAATTCTTCTTAATAAACAAACTGAACTCGACTAACTATCCGTTTTGCTTTTAAATATTATAGTTTAAGATTCTCTTCATAAATGAATGACTTAACTTTATTTATTAATATTAATAAGTATAGTTTCAAAAGATCTCCAAAGATCGCAATAAGAATATATCCAATTTTATTTGATTAGCTGAAACTCGACGTAATTATAGACTTCAATTTCCACTTAAATTTCTTATTTAGCGAATTGATGTTTTATCGAAACAATCGATTTCTAAAACAATGACAAAATAGCTAATTGATGTTGACATCTTCAATGTCAGATATTTTCTTTTGATACAAAGTGAATCAAATATCAAACTCAAAAGTATGTCAAATATTTGATCACATCAATATTGTCTGAATGCATATCTGATGAAAGTATTCAGAATAAAGGCAAACCTAAAAACATATTAATAAGTATAACTATGTATAACAATCAATATAAGACAACAACAAAAATTTAATTTACAGCACTGTTATTTTAATGATCCATAAAAATCATCAAATTTTAACGTGGTTGAAGATTCAATCAAATAATTGAAATGTTATAAATAAAAGATAAATGAAGATTGAACGGCCTTAAATTGTCTACAAAGATCAGTATTTTTTGATTAATTGTATTTCTGTAACAATTATTTCCCATACTGGTACAAATAGTTACAAGTAGGTACAATTGGTACAAGTAGGTACAAGTAGGTACAAGTAGGTACAATAGTGTACAAGTAGGTACAATAATGTACAAGTAGGTACAATAGTGTACAAGTAGGTACAAGTAGGTACAAGTAGGTACAATAGTGTACAAGTAGGTACAATAGTGTACAAGTAGGTACAATAGTGTACAAGTAGGTACAATTGGTACAAGTAGGTACAATAGTGTACAAGTAGGTACAATAGTGTACAAGTAGGTACAATTGGTACAAGTAGGTACAATTGGTACAAGTAGGTACAATAGTGTACAAGTAGGTACAATAGTGTACAAGTAGGTACAATTGGTACAAGTAGGTACAATA